>ML779208.1:107922-167653 GCA_009831015.1 Picea engelmannii | reverse complement strand
TGTGCACTCTCTCATCCCTTCAAAGCTAGTACAGTTGCCACCGCATTCATGGAGATAGTTCAAAAGCTACATGGAAACCCAAAGATTATTGTAAGTGATAGAGATCCCATTTTCACTAGACATTTTTGGACAAAATTATTTTCTTGTTTGGGTACTCAATTGGCTTATAGCTCATCCTATCATCCTCAATCTAATGGACAAACTGAGATAGTGAACAAATGTATGTAAGGCTACCTTCATTGCGTTGTCTCTGATAAACAAACATAATGGTTGAAATGGTTACCCTTGGCAGAATGGTGGTATAACACTTTCTTTCATACTGCAACAAAAATGACACCATTTATGGCACTTTATGGATACCACCCTCCTTCCATCACTTCTTCTCTAAAATAAAAATATAAGGTTCAAGTAGTGGAAGATCACATCGAGAATCAACAACAAGTTCTCCAAATATTAAAGGACAACCTAACCATGGCACAAAATCACATGAAACAACAAGCAGATCAACATCGTAGTGAAAGAAGTTTTGAAGTAGGGGATTGGGTGTTTTTAAGACTACAACCATATAAACAGATGTCCCTCAAGCAAGCCAAGAAGGATAATCAATTATCACCAAAGTATTATGGCCCTTATAAGGTGTTGCAAAAGATTGGTACTATGGCATACAAATTGGAGTTGCCTGCATATTCACGAGTACAGCCAGTTTTCCATGTTTTGTGTTTAAAGAAGGTTATAGGCGACAAGATCCCAGTTCAAACTATATTGTCAGAACTTGACGAGGAAGGAAAAATCATATTGGAGCCTGAAGCCACCACTGACACAAGAATTCGCTAGTTGAGGAATAGATCCATTTCAGAGTATCTCATTAAATGGAGGAAACTACCGGCTGAAGATTCCACTTGGGAAGATGAGTCTTTTATAGAGAAGCATCCAAAGTTACTCAAGCGTTGCAGACAACACTTGTCTCAAGGGGAGGGGCATGTTAAGACCTAATATTGGCTCATTACCCCTTAATTGGGGCATATTATATTAGTAATGTTATTTTATTTATGTCATCTTTATTCCATTAGTTGTAATTATACCTCCTAGTCTCCTATATATACCAAGGAGACATTTTCATTTGGAATCATCTTGTACTTGAACATTTAAGTGGGGTAAAAGGAGGTTGCCCCTTTGAAGAGGCTTATTATCTGAAATTATCTCTTTTTCAAGGCGTTGAGTACTTTTTCTGAGATTTTACTATGCTATATTGATATTTGGTTCTTAACACAATATCAACAACAAAGTCTCTTTAATCGTTCCTAATTCTCTAATTCAAAACTTTGGAAGAAAAAATCAACTCTTCATCTCTTTGGAGCTTCTCACATGCATATACCCATTTGTTGTTGTAGTCATGAAAAGAAGATAAATGCAAACCAACACCATTTAATTCATTAAAACCTACCATTCATTTTGTTTCTTCAAATTGTAAATGAATTTCTTGATCTTTTTCTAAGACAAAATCTTCTTTATGACATTGTAACATGGAAATCACCTCATAACAACTTGGGCTAGCAGCTTTCTCATCAGAATCTTGATCTTCAGCTTTTGGGGAAGAGGAAAGTATTGAATCTTGTTGAAATTTTTTCTTATTTTCAAGATCATCTATGAAATTAATATAGAAATATTCCTTGCCATCATTGAAATAATAAATTCCTTTTGCAAGAGAAATGACACCTTGCAAATTTGAAATATAGAAATCTACTATTTTCATACCTTAGGTGTTGCAAGGTCCTTGTTGTCTTTCCCTATTATGAGATATAACTTTGATTGAAACTTGATCTGTAATGGTTGGAATGAAAGTACATTGCTTATTCTAAATTTGCTTCACTCGGATAATCAAAGATTGTATCATTTTAGTATGTTCATCAATACCAAGTTTTTTAAACTTAGAGTCTAGAGTAATAGTAGAGTTTGAATTTATTTACCCCCCTTCCTTTTTCTTCATCTTCATTTTCTAATCCCCATGATATTTAAGAAAAAATAGTTTCCCATGGGTCTATAAAAAAATTTCTAACTCCACATCATCTATGAACATTTGGTGAAGACTAGATGACCTTCTTTCTCTAAGATAGAAGGAAAAATCTGGTTCATGTGATATTGAATAAAGTACCTTAGAAACAATTTCAAAATATTTAATATCTATTGGCATATAATGATCCCCGAAAATGGTGCCAAAATGGAGGTTGTTCCTCGAGCTATTATTGAGAAAAGAAAAGGGCCAAGGCACCCTATGGAGACTTTGAAAACCTCCTCGCTTTAGGGCTCAATATTACTCTTGGATCCGAGGGGGTAACCCTCAAACTGTCACAAAGATTGTTTTTCAGAGTCACCTCATTGATATCTCTTTCATCCACACTTTAATGCCATATTCAAATATTAATAGGTAAATAAAGTGGTGGATAAATAATGCAAATTGGACACAACAACTCTGGTTAAACCATTATACCATGGCATTTCCATTGGGACCCTTTATCCCACATTGGAGATACATAAAATAAGTTGATGGAAGATGTAGAATATATGCCTCAAGTACCAATGGGAATTGCATGGCACTCCTTGGAACTGAGGAACACAAGAATATAAAAAATGATAATAAGGATGGAATTCCTTAACATTTCTGATAAGAAAGAAAAACTATGGAAAACTTTAAATGAGGTCAATAGCATGCAAGAAAACATAAGACAATCTTCAGATGAATCCCATACTCCAACAGTAGCCATAAATATTTGAATAGCCCTAATTTTTTAGTTGTACGTACTTTATTTCTAATCAAGAAGTAATGTATACTAAACCCAATGCAGATATTTAAAGATAAAAAATCCCACTCAAAATAATGTGGATTTATAATGGAACAAAATAAAAATGCAGATTTTTAGCAAAGAAACACATAGAGATATAGTAAAAATTGACTTCTATTAATATAGAGAACCTGTTGAAACTGTAAAAATGTAGACTGAAACAAACTTGCTCAAATGGTGGCAGCTTATCTCTGAGAAGAGATGTGATGACTACGCTCATTCGCAAGAAGATGAGTACAATGAGGCTCCAAATTCATTTTAAACATAAAACATAAATGAGAAAACCCTAAACATCCAAAACCCTGACCCTGGGAGATGAAATGCCAAAAGGTTTGTAGGCCTCGATGGGGGTAATTGATATGTCAACTTCACGAGGGCATAAATTTTGCATACGATCTTTGTTTAGGGCACTCAATACACCGTTGGAAAGGTATAATCGAGGATTACATATTTTGTTCATATTGGAATATTCCTTTATATACATGCTAGGCTTTGTCGATCCCAAAAAAATGTCGTTTAGGGCCTCAAAACGACCCCAAAAGTTTGGAACCCAAAAAATTGTAAAAAAACTGCCAAAATGGAAATTGTTATTTGAGACAGTGGAATAGGTGGGTGGCCACTGATATCCACCTAGACCAGTCCTCCCCCATTAGGAAACAATGGTCTCTATTTCCTTGAGCTCCCCCATCATATGGAGAACTTCTGCTGAAATTTAACCCAGGTGCGCCACTTTCCTTGGTGCAGAAGATGCCCTGCTCTAAAAACCCAACAAAGTTGGATGCTTTTCTGGTGAGTGCCATTAATATGAGTGTCCCTAATCTGATCAATGGTTTCATGTTCCATGATGTCATGGTTTATCTCTATCGGTGTCAACTTCTTTGTGATCTTTAATGTGTCCAATAATGGTGGGAAGTATGGTCGAAGGAGGTCCACATTGAACACTGGGTGCAAGCCGAGGAAGGGGGGAATACTTGGCTCAAAATCATTGTCACCCACATCCTTGGTGATGGTGTAAATTCCATAGCGAAGTGGAAAAAGCTTCTAATGGAGTCATGTAAGGCACTCTTTCAAAAAATGAAACCAAAACTTGTCTCCCACCTGAAACTTGTGCGACACATGGTGTTGTTCGTGGCGTTGTTTGTACTTAGCATTGGATTTATGTAAAATATCATGGACCTATTGTTGGATGTGCTGAATCAATTCAATAAAACTGTTGTCTTTTTCAGCCTCATATTGAGCATGGGATTATTATTCCTATGTGGATGCAAGGGTTAGAGTGACATCAATGGGACCCAATGGTTGAAATCCCAACCCCACCTAAAAGGGACTATGGTTGGTCAAGCTATGAAGGGCTCTGTTATATTTTTGTTGAACATAGGGGAGACTCTCATCCAATGTGTGTGGATTTTTTAAGTTTTACATGCGCAATATATGCACGATCATTCTATTGATGACCTTTGTTTGGCCATCAGTTTGGGAGTGAAAGGTGGTGGATTTGGTGAGCTTGGTGTCCAACAGTGACTGGAGGTTGGACCAAAATGTGATTAGGAACATGTTGTCCCTATTTGATATGATGGTCTATGGTATCCCAAATTGTAACCACACTCATTCGAAGAAGATCTTGGTAGTGGCCTTCATTTGATATTCTTCTTGCAAGCTGTTCGGATGGCCATCTTATAAAACCGATCAACCACCAAAAAAAATAAGTTGTTTCCCTGCTTGGTTGAAGGAAGGCCCAACATGTAGTCCATCAAGATGGATTCCCATGGCCTGTCAAGAGTAGGAAAAGGGGTTTCCAAGCCTTTATTCTTAGTGGTTGGTTTGGAAATGGCACAAGCAGTGTAGGACCTGATATACTTGTTGAGGTCCTTGCCCATTTTCTGCCAATAGAAATGTTTTTTTAGTACTACCAGAGTTTTTCCATGCCAAAATGTCCTACCATTTGACTGTAGTGAGCTTCCAAAATTAGCTTCACATGCTCACTTGAAGGAAAATAGAGGTGGTCTATATGGCATAACAGTCCATCCTGAAGATGAAATTCAGTGATAGTATCTCATGTTCCTAGCATCTAGTAAGTGGTAGTGAAGTCGGGATCACTCTTGTAGAGTTGGGGCCACTTGGATGCCTCATGGCCATAGGAGTGGAGCATTATGGTTAAGGCTGCAATTGGAGATCAACTGCAGCATTCAACGACATGATTGGTGCTCCCTGTCTTATATTTGATGTTGATATGAAATTGTTGCAAGTATGTGGATCACTTTTTGTGGCAGTCGATTTGCAATTTTCCTTATGTCTGCATGAACTGCAGAGACTTGTGATAAGTGTGGATGACTATCTCCTTCCCAAGAATGTAGTCCTTCCATTCTCGGCAGGCTTGTACAATGGAATACATTTCTTTGTCATAGGTTGGGTACTCATGGATGACATATGATAGTGTCTCACTATGATACTCCATTGGATGACCATGTTGAGTGAGAACTGTGCCCATGAAATAGTATAAGGCATTAGTTTCAATCTCAAAAGGTCATTGTAGATTGGGTAAGGAGAGTAATATAGATGAGCACAAGAGATTTTTTAGATCTAAATGATTGTTGTTGTGAATTCACCCAAAAGAACTTTACCTTGCCACCACGATAGGTCACTTGGTTGAGAGCCTATGAAATATGGGAGAATCCCAACACAAACCTGCAATAGAAGTTGGAAAGTCATAAGAAACTTCGAAGTTTGGTTAGTGTGTTCGAGGTTGGCCAGTCATGAATGACTTAGATCTTGGTTGGATCCACATGCACACCATACTCATCAACAATGTATCATAGGTACTGGAGCATGTTCATGAAAAAGGAGAATTTTTCCAAGTTAGCATATAGCTTGTGTTGTCGTAGAGTGTGAAGGACCTACTAAATATGTTGCAAGTGTTCTACCCAATTATTTTTGAAGATGAGGATATCATACAGATATACCACCACAAAATAATTGGTGAAAAGATTCAATATCTTGTCCATCAATCTCATGAAAGTTGTTGGATAATTTTTCAAACCAAAGGGAATGACTAGCCATTCAAAAAGACATTCTTTGGACTTGAAAGAATCCTTCCATACATCAGTTTGTTCAATTGGGACCTGGTGGTAGCCAGACTTCAGGTCAATCTTATTGAAAAACTTGGCTCCCTTGAGCTGGTCAAGAAGGTCATCAATTCATGGAATTGGGTATCATTTTTTGGCTATGATTTTTTAGGGCCTTGTAATCATTGCAGAGTCACCAAGTCCCATATTTCTTCTACACGAGTACAATTCATCTTCCATAAGGTGAGGAGATGGGTCGTATGTGTCCGTTTTGAAGTATCTCTTGAATCCGCAACTTAATTTCCCCATTTTCCATCAGAGAGTGGCGATATTCTAGCCCATTGGCTAGAGTTTCACTGAGGGTTATATCGATTGAATGATTTTCCTGAAAGTGTAGCAATACCACGATGGGAGAGGAGAAGATGTCTTTGTATTCTTCCATGATATTTCAACATGATTCTGCTGCATGGAGAGGGCCTATGCAAAGGCCATGGATGTGGTTGTGACCTTATGTTCACTTTGACAGTGAATAATGAAGAATAAAAATTTCTCGATATGGGATATGAACTTCCTACATTTCTTAGTAGAGATCAAATAAATGGTAGTAGGCGGAGCTACCTCTGGAATCTTGTTCAGTTGTCTACCCAAAGTAATAATAACATTGTGAGGTCTATAGTCATATACAACATGTTGTTTCCACAAGTATGGTTGGCCTAAAAGAACATCACAAACTTCAAGGGGGGAAATATTACACATACCTCATCCTTTAAGGGCTTGATGTCATAGGGTAGATGACACTATTGGTTGATGCAAATATATCTTCATTAGAGGAGCCACCTGATGGTGTAGGGATGCAGGTGTGGTTTCATCGACATATTCAAATACTTGACGACCTATGTTGAGATCAGGTTCTTTTGACTCCCCCTATCGATAATGGAATGTAGAAAAGCACCTTTCACCCACATTTGTGAGTGAAAAAGGCGTTCACCTTCTTTTGGTTCTTTTGGTTCACTTGGATGGACCTTGGTGGTAGCGACAATGGCACTAGGTTCTACATCAATTATCCACTTCCCCTTTTTTGAATCTAATTCAAAGTCGAAACCTACCTCTGACTCTAAGGCTTTCATCTCGGCCACCAATGACTGCTTAAATACAATAATACTGCATTGAGCCATTCATTGAGTTAATATTCAAAGGTAGTTCTATAGATAACACTGAGAATGGGTCGACACCATTAATATTTATTATTGAAAAAAAATCATATAGAATTGTATAGCCACTCAAAAGAAAAATATTTTGATTGACAAGAGAAGAGTACATAAACTAAGAAGAAGACAAAATTTGCAAGGTCGATCATGAATCCTCTATATGGTTCCTTGGTATTCTTCAAATATAATGGGCCTATGGGCTCTTGATCACATTTGCTGCAAAAACACCCAACCCTTCATCCTCTTGAATTCTCCCTTTTATTCCTCTTAGCATACTAAATTTCTACCTCTTGTGGAACTGTATCCCAAAATAGAAGTTGTGGTTGAGTGGATTTGAAAATGACAAGGATGTGGTTAAATTAATGTTTCCAATAAGACATGAAAGTTTGGTGTTTTATATTATTCGCTAATCCTCACTAGAACATCCTTTTAGTAGTTGTCGTATCTCTGAAGCCTATAATGTTACTATGTTTTCTCTGCAACTATTTATAAACCAACATCTATAACTTCATGAAAATGACACCTATCATTGCCTCTATTACCTAAAAAATGATTAATTATACCTATCCATTTTTTATATTTTATACTTTTCCATGATTTCTAGTCCTTAAACCTTATGAATACATACTTGTTTCTCATATGAATGCAATAGTTTGGAGTTGAGAAAAAAAATTTCTATCATGTTCCATTTCATAAACTTTAACTTCATGGAATATAACCATTAGACAAAATTATTTTCTTAAATAAACCTTCTACTCATATATTCCTTATTATTGTGTATATATCCAAAACTAGTCTTCCTTCATCATGATGGTTGGTTGCTCCTCGAGAAAATGGCAAGTCATTTCCTCTAGCTATTCCCTCAGTATTGAAATTGACATGAAGACTCTTTCTATGGTAAAATTACATTTTTTTTGCAAAATATATTCTTAGTTGCTTTACTTTGTTCAAGATTTACTCAACCCATACAGGAGAATTCCTTGAGCCACTCAATACATAATCTACCATGCTAATAACTAGTACCAAGTTTTTGCACATCCATGAAAGCGTAATCCTAAAAAATTCCTCTGTGACTCTAGAAGTATCACACCCAAAATTAACCACCACTATGCACAAGTATGTGACCTTCTCATAATATTCCCATACCTTCAACAAACCAACTCTTTCTCCACCTGCATCAATTGTAGGAAAATCAATTATAAATATATCATTAGTGAACCTGCGAAGAGTAGTCATCAAAGTGTGTGTCATGAGCCACACATCTCCAACTTTTTCACCTAATATCGAATTGATAAGAATATTCTTACCAACGCTTTTAGGACCTATGAATGATGTCAGCATGAATCCTTCTAATAAATTGCATCCCCACATTATTTTATATATCCTCCATGCTCTTCTCTATATGTCTATTACAATAAACCAATGACTGAACTTACAATGCAAATTGTGGCTGGCAGTGTCACCGATGAACATAACATTGATTTGGATATGATTGATTCAGGATAACGCACATGAGAAATGATCCATGATTTGAACATTCAATCTTCTAATACCTACCAAGATTTGTATACACCATCTTATTGTTGTGCCAAAATTATGGGAATTTATTGGCTATTGATGTCTCGAATGATTTTATTGGCCATAGTTTCTCAGTTAAGGAAAATTAGCCACATGAGTGATATCGATATTATCACTCCCGATCCAAAACAAGAAGTTGGTGATGGCAAGACCACTCAAGAGAAAATGGATTTGAACATTGAAAAGCTCTAAAAAAATGTGGAGCAAGATACTCAATCCCAGAGTTGCCAAATTTCCCCATGACTCTCTCGAGCCTAGATGAGCCATTCCTTGCATCAACAAGGATACCAAAACACACAACATTACTTTGCTAATTTTTGACTCATATATTTGTCACCTACTATTAAATCCTGCAAATTATTGCAAATCTTATATATATTTATAAGGAAATAATAATACGTGGGGTCCCCTAGAAAAAAAAAAAAAAAAAAACATATGAAGTGATTATTTCCACACACAAAATTTATCTTAGCATGATTTTAGATGAGATATCATTTCGGTTGCTATTCTTCAAAGTAATGGTATGATTGATTCAAAGTTTTGTGGTTTTTATCAATACACATGTTTGGGCAATGCAAAATATTTGTTTGCATTTGAATATGATATATGGAAATTTTACAAAAGCATCAGGTCATGGTAACTTTGTTTACTTCTCATTGGTATGGCAGCATTAATATGGATCTTATGAAATGAATTTGCAAAGGGTTTGTTTTAAAATTATGTTCCTAGTGAAAATCAAGGTTTATTACCTATGCTATGGCATTTAAACTATATTAAGTTTAAAGAGTTGAGAAATATAAACTTTAAATTGTTTATTTGGTTTACTTCTATATGGCAATGAACAACAAAAGCATCAATGTGAAGTTTGGTTTTCCAAATGACTACATATATGAGTTGGTATTGGTATGGAATATAGTTAAATTTGTCATACATATCCTATCGTGCACTACTACATATGGGCGGAAAAACCAACTCTGTACTCCGACAGTACTAAGAAAATTGGTCGTACTGTCGGATTTTACTTGCATTTTTTGTATTTTTCTTAAAAATCCCTGACGTTCATTGACTATCCGATGAAAGAGACTAATGTCAAATATCCAATGGTTGACTAGGTCAATGCTCGTCGGATATCCAATGGTTTACCAGGTCTATGATCTATGTATTGATGTTTGACGAAGTCAATATTTTTGTTCGTTAAGCAACATCAATCTAGTCAACAATCGTCGGAAGTCCGACGAAAAAGTGATATATAATTAAAAATTGTATAAATATTAAACATTTTTGACATCATTGTTATACTAATGATGGTTTGCATAGGTTATAAGGCCGGATATTTTTAGGTCATAATACAAACAAAAAAATATTTTGTTAATTTCATTACAAATAGTTAAACTACTGAGGTTGATTTTTGAAGATAATCATCACTGAAAGTTTGGTAAGGAAAATTTTCACATAAAATTCCTCCAGGAGGACAAGGCTGAGACATGAGATCTTCATTGGTTGAGGCTTTGGGTGATCGAAAATGTTATTTCCCTTGTAAAAAATGCAAGGGCTATAATAGAAGGAGACTTATAATAAAAACAACGAAAAAACATTGTAGAGAGTATGGACACCTTGAAGGCGGGCACGGATATCGTCCCTTGGTAAGTTATTCATCATATACCTTTATATTGTAGATTTTTTTGGTAAATGTTTATATGTTAAATGTAGAAGAAAAATAATGTATTATTTTTTCTTTATGGATATATTATATGTACACAACAAATTGAGAGTAAGTTAAGATGAGAAGAAGTAGACATAAGATGTAGATTTTAATTAGGTTTTAGGGCATGGTTTAGTGGTTAAGGGGTTTAAGGTTTAGGGGTACATGGTGTAAGAGGTTAGGGCTTAATATTTTAGAGATTTAAGGTTTAATAAGGCCAAATTAGGGCTCAATGGTTAAGAGGTTAGGGGTTAATAGGTTAGGATTTAAGGTAGATGGTTTATGGGGCTTAGCTCCTAGGGGATTTAGAGGTTAATGGGGTTTTAGGGAGTAGGGGTTAGAGGATTACGGTTAGGGATTAAGAGGTTAGGTCAGGTTAGGGGTTAATATTTTAGGGGCTTATGCTATTGTTCAATACAAGAGTGAATATTGGTTGTCTTGACAAGTATTGACGCTTTGTTTGAGAAGTATTTGCATAGTTGTTAATTCTTATTTTGATATTTATTGTTTGAGAAGTATATGCAGAGTTTCTAATTCCTCTTTTGATATTGGTAATTGTTTCCTTTTTAAAAAATTTAAAGATCGGTTCCAACTCCTAGTAACGTCGTCATTTTTTTGTTTAAATGAAAATCACTAATGGAAAGTGCAAATGCCACACTTGTTGAATGTTTTATTTGTCACGAAGAGGACAATAAAGGAAATATGGAGATTCCATATTCTTGTGCTGGCACTTTGAAGGTTTATGGTTGAGAGGGATAGATAAGGGTGGTTTATATTTTGTGAAGGTTGAGGGGGGATAGATAAGAATATGAAAATATGATTCACCATATGTTACTGTTCAATATGGGAGTTAATATTGGTTGTATTGACAAGTATCGATGCTTTGTTTGAGAAGTATTTGCAGAGTTTCTAATTCCTCTTTTGATATTGGATGTATCGGCGCTCTGTTTGAGAACTATTTGCAGAGTTGTTAATTCCTCTTTTGATATTGGTAACTGTTCCCTTTTAAAAAAAATTGAAGATTAGTTCAAGTTCCTAGTAACGTTGTCATCGTATTTTAAACAGAAATCACTAATGGAAAGTGGAGATGCCACATTGGTTGAATGTCGTATTTGTTAGGAAGAAGTCAGTAAAGGAAATATGGAGATTCATTGTTCTTTTTCTAGCACTATTGAGCCCGAGATATGATCAATTTTATGACATTAATTAGATCCTTTTTATTGAATGTGTATATGTGTTTTCATGTTTTGAATAATTTTTTGAAAGCTTTTGTGTCAAAACGCTATGATCCACACCAGGTATGCATAATTTGTGTTTTGCAATGATTTCAAGTATAATTCATCATGATTTAATGATTTCAAAGAGCTAATTCACGATCTGTGTGTCACAGGGAAAAATTGCAAGGTGTTTTTGCATCCGGCACTTCGTCTGGTACTCCATCTGGCACTATTATAGGAAGCTAACTTAAATCTTAAATTGTGGGAGAATAAAGTGGAATCTAAAAATTACAACACATGGGTTTTGTGCGTAGTATGCCCAATTAGGTCCCATGTTGGTCGTTTCTTGAAATTATGAATGGGTTAAGAGCAATTCGTGGTTTTCAATTCTGCATCTGGTACCCGGTCCGACACTCCGTCCTGCACAAAAACGATGGGCGATTTGGTGGTTATGGTATTGGAGGCCAGTGATGGGTGAATCGGGAACATGGGTTTTTCTTGTGCTTTCCCCCTCTAGCTAATGAACTTATGACAACTTGGTTTGGGTTGTTGAGGAGGGCGATTATTGGCTCGCTCCATTTTGGCAGTTAGGCACCATTAATGTAATTTGTTATTTTTAGAAGTGGTTCGACTCTCCAGTGGTCGACCACTTGGTCTGTAAAGCTTATAAATACCACCATGGTGGTATTACAATAGGAAAGAAGTGAAGAAGTCGTGTGTTAGAGGGAAAAGACAATTTCCCTCTGTTTTGCCATTTTCATTTTGCTAGAATTTTGTAAAACCTGCGTTTTCAGTTTTAATGGTGAATTTGTGTTGTTGAAGTTCGTGGTGTGCCTTTGAAGAGTAACCACAACTGCTGGGGGGCCCACCAACAGTCTGGGTAACTATTCTATGAATTTGCTTGTAGATTGAGTAGCATAAATGTATTTTTATTTTATTTCTTGTACATGAAATGTTATTTTACTTCTTTGTTATTTAATTTGTTGTTTATGATTTAATTGTTTTAATTTAGTTTTGCAGGTTATTATAAGGAATCTTGTTAATATGCAATGACTTTGTAGATAGTAGAACCAAGCTTGCAAGCTTAGTCACTAACCCCCAGTGTGATTATATGATAGATTAGGCTTTATTTATGTTGAAATAGAGTTTAAAATCAAGTTTAAAATAGAAGTTTAAAACAGAGTTTTAGAACAGATTTTTAATTCGTGATTTCTTTGACAAGGCTTCGGTGGATGGATAGTGTTGGTTTTAGTTTTCAATTTTAGATTGATTATCTAATTTTTGTTTAATTTTTTCTCATTTAATTTGCCATTTAGTTTGCTCAATTGCTTACTTACCTTATGCTGGAATAGTATTTAAATTTTTGTTTTGTAAGTATTTTCCCTCTTTTTGCAATTTGAATTATTAAATAGAACTAGTTTAGTTTCCTTCATGCAATTTATTTCTTAGATCTAGGCTGCAATTTCAATTTGTAGTTAATGATTGAATTTAGTATAGTATGAGTTTTCTTATATTAGTATAGAATGCATTTGAATTTCATAGATTAGAAGATAGTTTCCTTGCTTTCACAGATTAGAAGATAGTTTCTTGCTTTAATAGATTAGAAGATAGTTTTCTTGCTTTCATAGATTATAAGATAGTTTTATTGTTGTTGTAGGATAGACAATCTTCTTGGTTTGTTAGATTAAAGGATAGTTTGTTTATCATACGTTAAAGATTAGTTGTTAATTGTTTTTATCATCATAATGCTTTCAATTCGGTAGATTTCCTTTTATGAATTAGAAATAGTTGTGAAATTTAAATTAAGAATAGAGTTCACTCGTTTCTTAGTTTAATTAGTTGCTTATTGATTAGTTTAGAAGTTATCCTAGGTTAGTTAGTTGTTTACTTGTTTTAATAGGTTAGCTAGTTGTTTTGCTTACTTGCTTTAATAGAATAGTTGCTTGTTTGTTTATTTACTTGCTTTCATAGGATAGTTTCTTATTGAATTTAAGTAGGCTAGTTGAAGTAGTTTGTTGTAGTTATTTGATTATTAGATGAATAGTTTGCCTTTGTTTATTGTTGTGCTTAAATAGTTTGGTTTTGCTTATTGTTGAACTAGTTTTCTTTAGGTAGGGTTTTCATTTTCTTTCCTAGAACTATCCATCGATCCTTGGTCCAAAAGTACTTAGGTTAATTAGTTTAAGTTTCTTTAGTAGGGTTTTCTCATTAGTAGTTTTTTCTTGAATAGATTAGCTCTTAGATAGTTACTTCCTTAATTAGACTATACTACTACCAGCCCTTCTACCTTGGCATATATTTTGCTACAACTCTAAGTTTACTTACCCTGGGTTGACAATTTAATTGAGGGTTTTTAGTGTGTTTTTAGTTCATATAGAACACCCATCATTTTTGGCATCGTTGTCGGGGAGTTGTCTCAAGGTTGGAGATAGTTAGGAAATAGATCGCTTCTAAGCCTTAACATTAGTTTGGTGGCGGGGGAACTTTAAGACAAGAGGTAAGAACCTATGCATCTGCTATAGTAGGTTCCCCCAAACCTAATGGTAGTTTTTGTTTTTGTTTTTGTTTGCTTTCCTGAACAGACCTGAAGACCCAAAAGGTAGATACATTAAATCTAAATCAGACCTTTCAACCAAGGTTCCTTCTGACCTTTTTGGGGGAAGGAACGTTCCACTCATAAACTCCGCAGACCAATACTAAAAAATAGGAGCTAGCTCAACCTAAAGAGATAAAGAAGTCTCTAAAGAGATTAAAACAAGGAGCACTATAGAACAATAAATTGAAGCATCAGTAATAGTGGGACAAGAGGCAAGACCACTCAAGCCTTCCGCAGAACCAAACAATACAACCTTTGTTTTCTTACCACCATCAGGAGATCCTAACTTTGTGGACATCATCTTTGTGTGAACCAAGTTTTATCAAATGACAAGATGAATTCAAAGGTGACCATTAGTTTGGAAGAACTCTCTCAAATCCTAGCAACAACTAGGATCTCTTCTTTTCAGGAAGAACACATCTTGACAATAGTCAAGAACTTATCTACCTCTCCGGAAATATTAGAAGAATCAAGGTCCTATGAGCTACAAAATGATTTTCCTTGCCAAAATGCGAAGGAAGATGAAAAAGTGTGGACTACATCCAGTGGAGAGCAATCATTAAGACCTAAGATTGAGGAGTTCTTAACATCCATCTCAACAGATCCTTTATGTACTTCAGAAATCAATCATCCAAAAGAAGAGTATCTGCATAGCATGATGAAGGAGAGAATAGAAATTACTGTTGATGAACATCAACATTACATTGAAATTTGGTTTCAAGAGGTCATCAGGCCACAATACTATTCTCTTCTTCAACAACTTATGATGCCCAAACAAGTAGGTTGGTTGGTTCTTCATATCCAGGTAATCACTTCGGTAACTTTTTCATATATGGATATGAGTATGTTTCTTATCTTTCTCCGCACATGGTTACATTGGAAGAGTTCTTACACTTGAATAAAGATTTTCCCTTTCTTTTTAGGTAGGATAGGATAGTAAATAAAAGTTGTGTGTTGTCAGTTTAGCTTAAAGTCTAATGCAAACTCATTTTACATTTTATTTTAATAAAATAACTATGAGATACATGTTCTAGTGACTTGATCTCATTTATCTCATTAGTCTTTGACATTTTAGTGTGTGGTTTTTTTCTAGATACTTCTGTAGGTATTTATTTCACCAAGAGTAGATAGTTTCAAGAAAATATAAAAGAAGGATTCTTCTTCGAAACATTGTTATACTTGAACCTTGTTGTTTGCTAATCATCAAATGAATAATGACTTGTTGTAATTAGCCATATTTTTGCAAAGACTTTCATCTTGTTTTTCTCAAGGCATCTTAAATAGCAGTTGCTCTTGAAAATCTTCACCACTATATAAGGAAGTGATACTGTAACCATCAAGCTGAGAGGTCTCTCATACAGTTTTCCCAAGAAACATGAGTAAGTGAGTAAATTATCTTTATTAAAGAGTAACAAGGAGGTATGATTAGCGGTTAGTCATGGAAACATCAGAATAACTTACAAAATAAGAAAGTGAGTTGAGACTAGAGATACCTTGTTGTTCTTTCTCAATGGTACCATCCACTACACACTAAATAGCTTGATTATATCATATCTTTAGATAGGCCACGTCCGCTTAAGTACCCCTTACATTAGGAAAATCACTAAGGAATATAATGGAAAGTCATCCTCTAACATAAATACCATCCCAATTGAAAAAAGAAAGAAAAAGTTGTTTTCAGAGCTGTCACCCCATCCTCTTACATAAAGCAATCTTATACTAAAATTTTAAAAGATGGAGGGCCAGTCTCTGAGGGTGTAAGAGGCTAACCCGTCGGGATACTGAACAGGTCTACCAGCAGTGGGTACTGGCCTGTGGTATGACTAGGTAAACCCGTCGGAGTACTAAACATGCTTGCTGGTAGTGGGACATTCTACCTAGCGAGGATGATAATCTGACAAAAAAATAAATAATAAATTTAAACTGGTCCCGATGTACGACATTACTTGTAGACAAAGCTGACATGAAGTATGTATGGTTAAGCTAAGGTTAATGAGCTCCATAAACTTACCATTGGGAACTAACTCTAAGGCTATCTTGAAACTCTCTTGCTGACCTCTTCTTATCTATATATAGGATCTCTTATCTTATAGGTGGGGCCATGTTTTAACCATTTCGTCAGAACAATCTATGAAATTTATGTCTACACTTAACAAGCTGTAAATCTTCGGCTATTGGGAGAACAGACTGGTTTCCTATATTTTGTATTGTGAGGTGTCACAATACTTAGGTGTGGGGGAGGGGTTCATGAGTTGAAAAATGATAACATTGCCTACAAGAAGTAAATCTTTGTAAAAATTTATGTGTGTTGTTTTCAAAATACAGGCTATTACATCAACGGTTATTTTATTTTTTTGAAATGTTAATTCCCTGTGTGTTATAAACTGTTGTACATTTCCTTACAAACCACTTAACTGGTTTATTTTCGTTACAAATTGTTCATTATAGAGTTATGATTACATGCCTTATAGAATGCAAGATAGAGGAATGGATTGTGTGAGCACAATGGAAAAACAAATAATAATGGAACACTCTTATCTTGCCTCTACTCCTATTCACTGTACTCGTGGTCTCCGGGGTATCAATTTCCTCAGCCACAAAGCTCCCAAGAGTTGGAGACTATTGGTTTAAACACCACTAGTTTCCAAGAACAAGTTATAACAAGGTTTTCAAACCCAAAATTTTAGAACATCTCTGGAGCTAAGGGATACTCCGAGGAGTGGATAAAAGAGGAGCTAATCAACCCTCTCATAGTCATCACCAGATTGATTACATGTGAAGGTAGATATCCTGTCTTTAAAGCCTGTCACTTTCGATTATTATCTTAGTTTCAGTTCAATAAGGCATTGAATTTCCCATTTTACTTCTTAAAGAGTCTTGAGAGGATGTCTTCCCAAGTGAGGAAGAATGCAAGCAATCCCCTTAACAACCTATTTCACCATGGCCTTATCAAACTACTTGTATTAGTCGAGTTGGAGAAAACGTGGGATGAGTTAATTCACCAATTTGCAAACCCTCATCTTACAATCATGAATAGTAAGAAGAAAATTGATCTAGGGACTATTACTCCACCCAAGCCCTCATGCTCAAGCTATTATTTTACCGGACCAAAATTCCAAGAAACTTGTTGATACCCCTACAGCCTCATCGAGCAAGAAAACCAAGAAGCCTATTGCTAATTCATGGCACGAGGACGTGCCATATCTTCGGTCTGGGCAAAGTTTCCTGAGCTAAAAAATGCTAAGCATTTCCCATTTGTATAACAAACCCATGAGAAGAGGAAGTAGGATTTCTGTCAAAATTCTATCATATTGTCTTTTTACAATGTCTTGGGATATTATATCAGCACTTGTTTGTATTGGTATGCTAAATTATATACTGTTGACATGATTATGTATGTTATAAGCTTACTATGCATGTTTATGTTTATGCTATAGAAGACTTCTTATACTTAACTACTCTTTGTGACAAATACAAAGCGATAACAATTGTTAAATACTTACTGCCATCTGTATTACAAGCTTATGAAAAGAGGAACAATTGTTTGAATTGTTACAGATCAATGACAGGAAATAAAAATTCTCCTTCTCACCATGCCTACCAGTGCAAACCAAGCCTTTTGTTAGTATTTTTCATTTCTATCAGTCACCAGTGATCAAATTTACTCTTTCATGTGATTGATAGGGTTATTAGGTCAAATTGTTATATTTTCAAAATAAAATTCTCAAATACAATTTGATATATATTGGTTGTGAAATTATCATTGGTGTGTCTAGGTGTCAATACTACTCCCTCCACTCATCCAAGGTCATAAATTTTGATCATGGTCATATCATCATTCCTTGTCATAAATTTTCAAATGATTGTCTTGGTCAAAGTTCTACTTCAAAATTGGTTTATGAATTAAGGAAGATGAATTTGAAAAAAGTGAAAGATTTTTTTGTCAATAATATACCAATTAACAAAAACCTCCTTCATTTTATGCACAGGTGTTATTATTTGAGATAAATTCCCCAAATACAGTCGCTATAGGAGGGTTTCTGCACATTTGGACAACTTGACTTCAAGTCAGTTTTTCAGAGGTTTGGAGAAGGGATTTGCAGTGCTTGATGGTTCTGTTGTGTAGAATACATCATAAAATTTCCAACCATACCAATTTCAGCCAAAAAATCCTCCTGGAAGACCTCCAAAAACCCTCTCAAGGACCACACTGTGTTTTTGTTGAGAGCACGTTGTGTTTCTGTAATTTTTGAGTAACCAACTTCAAACTTGGATTATGAACAAATGGGAAATTATTTTTCAAAAATGGAGGTTTTTGTTAATAACATAACAAAACACAATAACCTCTCTTGGTTTTTGAATATACGTTATGTTTTGGGATATATTCAATCATCTTAGAGGCCTAGTTTTTCAGAAAATAAAACACTCTGTTTTTCCTATTTTAGTCATGTTTTCTTTTCGTGTTTTCCTAACAACTGGAAGTGAAGTTTAGAAAACCAAGAGAGAATTTTATCATGAAGTTTAGAAAACCAAGAGAGGTTTTTACCAAAGACATATTCAAAAACAAAAAACTCTCTCAGTTTTTACACGTGATTTATTGTCTTGTAGTTACAGGTGTCACTTTGATACCTATTTTTCACAAGTTCGCTAGGTCATAATTGTTGCACTTATTGGAAGTCATTTTTGGAACTAATTTTGCAGAGGTAAAATTGGTGTTTTGCATGGTTTAAAGCATCAAGGGTATAATATGCATCTCAATGCTTCCTCACATGTCATCAACAGCCTCCAAAAACTCCAAACCCTCTAGTTCAAACTTAGAGAGCATGAAACACTGAGTTGTCATTTACATCATGATAACGTTTTCTTACAAGCCAAGATGAATTCTCTACAGCATTAGGTTGATGATATTACTGCCACCAATAATAGTCTCTGGATTCAATTGAAACACCACAAAAATCCTAAGTCAAAATCCCCCAGGCAAGAGGGAGAAGCTTCTAAAGCTAATCCACCCCCTCTTTCACAAGTTTAGTCATGAAGGGAAATTTCTTTTTGTTTGTAGTGGGACTTGCAAAATCTTAGGTGTGGGGGTAATGTTGGGCCCGAGATATGACTGATTTTATGACATTAATTAAATCCTTTTTGCCGAATGTGTATATGTGTTTTCATGTTTTGAAGAAGTTTTTGAAAGCTTTTGTGTCAAAACACTATGATCCACACCAGGTATGCATAATTTGTGTTTTGTAATGATTTTGAGTATAATTCAGCATGATTTTATGATTTAAAAGAGCCAATTCACGATCTGTGTGTCACGGGGAAAAATTGCAAGGTGTTTTTGCATCCAGCACTTCGTCCAGTACTCCATCTGACACTATTACAGGAAGCTAACTTAAATCTTAAATTGTAGGAGAATGAAGTGGAATCTGAAAAATCTGGAACATGGGTTTTGTGTGTAATATGCCCAATTAGGCCCCTTTCAAGCTGTTTCCTAAAATTTGGAATGGGTTAAGATCAATTCGTGTTTTTCAATTCTGCATCCGGCACCTGGTCCGGTACTCCGTACTGCACAAAAACGATGGGCGATTTGGCGGTTATGGTATTGGCGGCCAGTGATGGGAGAATCAAGAACATGGGTTTTACTCATTCTTACCCCCTCCAACTATTGAACTCTTGACAACTCGGTTTGGGTTGTTGAGCAGAGCGATTATTGGCTTGCTCCATTTCGTCAATTAGGGCACCATTAATGTAATTTGTTATTTTTAGAAGTGGTTCGACTCTCCAGTTGTCGACCACTTGGTTTGTAAAGATTATAAATACCACAGTGGTGGTCATACAATAGGAAAGGAAGTGAAGAAGTTGTGTGTTAGAGTGAAAAGACAATTTCCCTCTGTTTTTCCATTTTCATTTTGCCAGAATTGTGTAAAACCTGTGTTTTCAGTTTTAACGGTGAATTTGTGTTGCTGAAGTTCATGGTGTGCCTTTGAAGAGTAACCACGACTACTAGGAGGCCCACCAACAGTCTGGGTAACTATTCTATGAATTTTCTTGTATATTGAGTAGCATAAATGTCTTTTTATTTTATTTCCTATACATGAAATGTTATTTTACTTCTTTGTTATTTAATTTGTTGTTTATGATTTAATTGTTTTAATTTAGTTTTGCAGGTTATTATGAGGAATCTTGTTAATATGCAATGACTTTGTAGATAGTAGAACCAAGCTTGCAAGCCTAGGCACTAACCCCCAATGTGATTAGATGATAGATTAATCTTTCTTTATGTTGAAATAGAGTTGAAAATCAAGTTTAAAATAGAAGTTTAAAACAGAGTTTTAGAATAGATTTTTAATTCGTGATTTCTTTGACGAGGCTTCGATGGATGGATAGTGTTGGTTTTAGTTTTCAATTTTAGATTGATTATCTAATTGTTGTTAAGTTTTTATCATTTAATTTTCCATTTAGTTTTCTCAATTGCTTACTTACCTTATGCTGGAATAGTATTTAAATTTTTGTTTTGTGAGTATTTTCCCTCTTTTTGCAATTTGAATTATTAAACAGAACTAGTTTAGTTTCCTTCATGCAATTTCTTTCTTATATCTAGGCTGAAATTTCAATGTGTAGTTAATGATTGAATTTAGTATAGTATGAGTTTGCTTATATTAGTATAGAATGCATTTGAATTTCATATATTAGAAGATAGTTCCCTTGCTTTCATAGATTAGAAGATAATTTCTTGCTTTCATAGATTAGAAGATAGTTTTATTGTTGTTGTAGGATAGATAGTCTTCTTGCTTTGTTAGATTAAAGGATAGTTTTCTTATCATAGGTCAAATATTAGTTGTTAATTGTTTTTATCATCATAATGCTTTCAATTCGGTAGATTTCCTTTTATGAATTAGAAATAGTCATGAAATTTAAATTAAGAATAGAGTTCACTCGTTTCTTAGTTTAATTAGTTTCTTATTGATTAGTTTAGAAGTTGTCCTAGGTTAGTTAGTTGTTTACTTGCTTTAATAGGTTAGCTAGTTGTTTTGTTTACTTGCTTTAATAGAATAGTTGTTTGTTTGTTTATTTACTTGCTTTCATAGGATAGTTGCTTATTGAATTTAAGTAGGCTAGTTGAAGTAGTTTGTTGTTGTTATTTTGTTATTAGATGAATAGTTTTTATTTGCTTATTGTTATGCTTAAATAGTTTGATTTTTCTTATTGTTACACTAGTTTTCTTTGGGTAGGGTTTTCATTTGCTTTCCTAGAACTATCCATCGATCCTTAGTCCAAAAGTACTTAGGTTACTTAGTTTAAGTTTCTTTAGTAGGGTTTGATCATTAGTAGTTTTTGCTTGAATATATTAGCCCTTAGATAGTTACTTCCTTAAGTAGACTATACTACTACCAGCCCTTCTACCTTGGCATATATTTTGCTACAACTCTAAGTTTACTAACCCCGGGTTGACAATATAATTGAGGGTTTTTAGTGTGTTTTTAGTACATATAGAACACCCATCATGCACCTTGAAGGTACAGGGTTGAGGGGGATAGATAAGGGTGGTTTATATTTTGTCAAGGTTGAGGGAAGATAGATAAGAATATGACAATATGGTTCACCATATTCTATTGTTCAATACGGGAGTTAATATTGGTTGTGTTGAAAAGTATCGACGTTCTTTTTGAGAAGCAGTTTCAGAGTTTCTAATTCCTCTTTTGATATTGGATGTATTGATGCTCTATTCAAGAATTATTTGCAAAGTTGCTAATTACTCTTTTAATATCAATAATGGTTTCCTTTTTAAAAATTTTGAAGATGTTCCAGTTTCTAGTAACATCATAATTTTATTTTAAACTGAAATCAATAATGGAAAGTGGAGATGCCACAATGGATGAATGTCATATTTTTCAGGAAGAGGATAGTAAAGGAAATATGGAGATGGTGTTCATGTTCAAGAACCTTAAAGGTACAAGGTTGAGGGGGATAAATAAGGGTGGTTTATATTTTGTCAAGGTTGAGGGGGGATATATAATAATATGACATAATGATGAAGGCAAAATAAGAATAGGTTTTTTTTGTTGGTTGTGACTATATATATGAATATGATTCACCATATGCTAGTGTTCAATACAAGAGTTAATATTGGATGTGTTAACAAGTACCAATGCTCTATTTGAGAAGTATTTGCAGAGTTGATCATTTCCCTTTTGATGTTGGAAAGTGGAGATTTCACACTGGGTTAATGTCATATTTTTCAGGAAGAGGATAGTAAAGGAAATATGGAGATTCCATGTTCTTGTTCTAGCACCTTGAAAGCACAGGGTTGAGAAGGATAGATAAGGGTGGTTTATATTTTTTCATATTTGTTGAATGAATGGTTTATGGGTTTTGAGTATGTATTTTATCATTAAATTGTTGATCCAAAACATGTTTTTTTTTCTCCACAGTATGCTTACAGGAAACACATCGAGCGTTGGTCCCAACAAAACGAAGATTCCATATGTGAATTGTGCTATCAGGTTTCATGACTTTTTATTTTGCTATTTTTTATTAATCAACATTATAACATATATACAATTGCTATCATTATTATCCTCCACTAATATTATGAATTGGCAATGCAGTCATAATTATTTTTTCCTTCATCGATGAATTTGGTCTTAGTGCTTAAAAAAGTAGCATAGGGATATTTTCATTGTCTTGCATTTTTTGTATTTTTTTTTTAAATCCCTAACGTTCGTCGAATATCCGATGAAAAAGACTTTATCTGACGAAGTCAATATTGTTTTCTGTTAAACAACATCTCGTTGATCAACAATGATCAGAATTATGATGAAAAAGTGATATATAATTAAAAAAAATTGAAATATTAGAGATGCTCGACGTTGTTGCTATACTAGACACAGTTTGCAGAGGTTATAAAGGATTTTTTAGGTCAGAATACAAAATTTTGATAGAAGGATACTTTTAATCAAAACATCTAAAAGACATTGTAGAGAGTATGGACACCTTGAAGGCCTAGCTTGAATATTTTCCCTTGGTAAGTTATTCATTATATGTATTTATATTGCAGATTGTTTTTGTAAATGTTTATATGTTAAATGTAGAAGAATTTATTTTTTTATTTTTTTCTTTATGGATATATTCTACATACACAACAAATTGAGAGTAAGTTAAGAAGAGAAGAAATAGATCACATAAGATGTAGATTTTAATTAGGGTTCAGGGTATGGTTCAGTGGTTAAGGGGTTTAAGGTTTAGGGGTTAAGATTTTAGTGGTTTAAGGGTTAATAAGGCCATATTAGGGCTCAATGGCTAAGGGGTTTGGGGTTAATAGGTTAGGGTTTAAGATCGGTTTAGGGGGTTTAGTTCCTAGGGTATTTAGAGGTTAATGGTCTTTTAGGGAGTAGGGGTTAGAGGTTTAGGATTAGGTATTAAGGGGTTATTTAAGGTTATGGGTTAATAGTTTAGGGGCTTAGGGGGTAAGGGGTTATTGGTTAATGGTTTAGGGTTGAAGGGTTTAGGGTTGAAGGGTTTAGGGGCTTAGGGGTTAGGGGTTTAAGGGATTAGAGGGAATAGGGTTAAGGTGTTAGGGATTAGGGGGTTAGGGTCTGAGGGGTTATGGGATAGGGATTAAAGGGTTAGGGGTTAATGGTTTATAGGTTAGGGGTAAAATTTCAAGAAAAGTAACATTTCTCCTATATTTTTTCAAGAAAAGTAGCATTTCTCCTACATTTTTTCAAGAAAAGTAGCATTTCTCCTACATTTTTTTAACATATTCATAAACATCTTGATAAATTGCATAAGCTTCATCATTGATTTGTTGTCCTTGTTTCTCTCTCTCACCTAAGTTGTCTTTGTCTTTGTCTTTGTTTTGTTTTTTTCCTATAATATATTTGTAAACATTTGATGGTTTTGATATTTGTTATATACACTAATATTACTTGATTGTTTGTAATTATAAAGGAACGACGCACTAGGGCACTTTCCGTGGAGGAAGACATGGTTGTACAAGTGCATGTTCAGGAACATGGAGCGAATATTTAAGATCAAGTTAATGATCCTATGGAAGAAGATGATAATGCTAATAACAAATTTGAAAAAGATGGGACAAACATATTGATCCAGGAGACATTTAATAATGTTGGAATGGATGATGACGACGACCATCTTGATGGTGTTTTTGATATACATGTACTTGAGAAGGAAAGTCAACCTCTTTATGAAGGCTCCAAAACAAGTATTCTCTCTGCTATATTTCTACTGATGAACTTAAAGGTTATGAATGGTTTGTCAAACACTTGTGTTACATAGTTCCTAAGGTATTTAATATATTTTGTCACATTTAGTACATGATAAAGGTTTTGTTTTTCCCTCTATTTTTATTTTTAGTTGATCATTTGTAAAATTTGGATGTAATATGTATGATTAATATTCTTTACATCAACCAATATTGATTTTTTATGTTGTAGATTGTCACGTGAATTTTTGTTACCACTGTCAAATGTTTTATGTCGCACATACCAAGATTTACATGTCATTATGAAAGATGTTGGAATGGAGTATCAAGTTATTCATGCATGTCTTGATGATCATATTCTATATTATGGAGAACATGCATCAAAACAAGAATTCTTGAAATGTCAAATTAGTAGATATCAAATCGATTAAGTAACAAAAAAGGTGTCTCGCAAGGTTCTTCGTTAAATTCCCATAATTCCACATTTGTGGCGATTGTTTAGGTGAAAAAGATGAACCTTGTAATCTTAGGGTTTCATTGGCAACTGATGGTGTCAATCCATTTGGAGAGCTCAGATCTACTTACTCGGTGTGGCATGGTTTTGTTATCAACAATAACATTCCTCCATGGTTATCAATAAAGAGGGAGAACATTATTTTGGCAATGATTGTTCCAGGTATTTTTTTAGAATAATTTTTTTTAACATGGTAACATCTCATTTGTCTTGTTTGTTTCATAATTATGTCTTATATTTTTTTGTTTACTCATATATGTTCAATTATGTATTACAATTATGTTTGATATTTTTATTTACTCATATATGTAGTAATTATGTACTGTATGTTCAATCAATTAGGTAAGTACCAAGTCAAAGATATGAATGTATATATCAAGCCTCTTATTGATGAGTTACTATAGTTATGGAAGGGCATCATTGTGTATGATATCTCTAGACTGGTAGGTGCGCAAAGGGAATTTAAATTCCATACAATGCTTGTATGGAAAATTCACGATGCCCCAGGGCTAACACATTTATGTGGTATGGTATAATGTTACAATGCACTTTAATAGTATTTAATTTTATGAAGTTTATATAATGTATGTTTTTTTATATAATCCCTTCATTAAGCATGCTTTGAATAATTGATATAAAATTTAATCCATCTCTTGCAAGTCTTCAAACAAAGGGTAAACTTCCATTTCCAATTTTTGGTCCTAAGATGAAATATCTTCGTTTAATAAGTTTAGGAAAGGATGTGTTTGATGAGTATAGGAACTTCCTCTCTAAGAACCATAGGTATCAAAGTAATGAGAAACATATTTTCAATGGGAAATAAGAGACTAGATTAAAACCACGGAGAATGACACCTCGTCTATGGCAGTTGCAATATAATAGAAACCATCAAGGTATATTGGATCAAATCATCTATGTATCATACATGAAATGTTTGGAATATTTTATATTTTCATTGCATTTTGTTCATTGTACTAATTGACAAGTATTGTTGTAATATATTTAATTTATATTCTTCACCTTGAAGGTCGTCATGGAGGCATTAATAATGGGGTGCTTCCATGAGGAATGGAAAGTTATCATGTACAATTCAGTAGGCTCCCCTACTATGAGCACCTAGAAATTGTTCATTTGTTTGATACAATGCACATTGGGAAGAATGTAAAAGGAACGTTATGGTGAATCTTAGATGGAAGGAGTGACAAAGAAAAAATTGTCAATATTTGTAATGACATTAAGGAGGCCAATCATGCAATGAAAAGTGTGATTCATTCAAATAGCGATGTGGACGACCAAAATATAAGTGTCCTTCCATGCTTATTTAAAGGGAAACAAAGAAAGGATGTAAAAGAGGTTATTGAAAAAATTAAATTTCCCACTGGATTTTCTTCAAACATAAAGAATATCCTAACAAAGAAAGGTGAATTAGGTGGGGTAAAAACTCATGATTGGCATGCCTTGATTAAGGTAATCATTTTTGTTTATATATTTCTATATTAGTGAAACATCTTGTTTGTGCTTTTTTTCTAGTGATTTGGCAATAAATAATGATTCATTTTTTATGTTACAGTATGTTCTACCTCTATCTCTCCCAAACAACTTTGACAACAATGTCAAACAAGTTATATATGATCTTGGAAAATACATGAGGTAAGTGGTGATTTATATAAAAATAAATAAAAATTGTTCAATTCGTTGTACAACTTATATTTGACTGCATGTGTTTTATTTGCAATGTAGTACTATCTACTTTTTTTTTAAACATGTGGTTTGATTGTATCATTTGTAGACGGTTGTCATCTAGGGAAATCTATAAAGAAGATATAAAGTATTGGAGGTTACAAATTCCTCTTCTAAAGTGAGAAATGAAAAAGTATCTACCGCCAACATTTTTCAATGCATAAGAACACTACCTCATACACCAAGTTGAAGAGATTGAAAAGTGTGGACTCGTACACACAAGGTCAATGCGAATGGCTGAGAGGCACTTGAAATCATTAAAGGATTTAGTTAGAAAAAGAGCATGTCATGGGGGTTCAATGGTAGAGGGATATATGGTATATCAAAAAATGGTTTATATTACTCAATATCTTCCTAAAATAACTGCAATTATTGATATGGATTTCATTTGGGATGTAAACTCCATCAACAAATTTGAAGGGGAGTACCTATTAGGGAAAGGTAGAATGAGGAAAGTGACATGTAAGTATATGGTGGGAATTTATAATACATTTGAATTTTTGTTTTTTAGTATATCGTACATATTAATTTATAATCTTCCTGCATAATCCATTATTATGAAGGTATACCATGATAATTGATTATATGTTAATCATTTATTTTAATATTGTTGGTCGAGAATGGGATGCAATACATTTATACATTTCAAACAATCTTGATTGGATGAAGGTATGGATTGAACGATGTATACAATCTAATAATGGTAGGTTATCATGGTATGGTGTGGATATAGTGGTCAAGGAATTTGAACGTAAAGGAGATACTAATCTTACACAAAGGGGAATTGATTTATCATATAGTTTAAAAGATAAATAGGCAAGCATATTAACCCATACTATTTATTTATTTTTAATATTATATTGATGTATATGGTGTGTTTTTTTTATTATAAATTTCCATCATTTCCAATTATAAATATGTTTATCAATTGACAATGAGTTTTTACGTGTCTGGCATATTTCAATTGAAACATCACAAGGCTATGTGGTGCAATGGATGCAAATTTTGCATCAAAAAGTTGGATGAAAATATGAAAACTTATGATAGTGGGATAACTGCATTATTTCAGGTTACTAATGTTTCCTCTAGAAGTGACAAACATCCAAAAGTCTTTGAAATTGATATTATGGGTTTTTGGATGATATATTTGAGTGTGACTTTAAATCATTCAAATTAGTTATGTTCCATGTCAAATGGTACAAGCTACGAATGAATGAATGCGATCTTGATAGAACTGTTAATGAACATACTAACGAATTTACCATGGTTAATACAATGAATGTTGAGCCAGGATCATAGCCCTATGTTCTTCCAAGCCAATGAGAACAATTATTTTACTCAAAGGTTCCACGTAGAGGGGGTTGGTCATATGTTTTTAGATATGATCCGAGAGGAAGTTCGGTAAAGTATAATGTAGCAGAAGAAGATGATATTGAAGAAGAAGATGATGTAGAGGAGCAGTTAGTTTATGTGGCAGGCAAAGATGTTGTATAAGTTCAAGGATATGTTCTAGACAATGTTTTGGATGAAGATGATATCGACGATGTTTTAGATGAAGAAATTGAAGTCGAACCAAATGTAGGAGACATTGTTCTTGATGATGATATAGACACTGATATGATTGGAAATGACAACATTGATGATGATTTTGATATGGCTAGTCCTTACAACATCAATTTTGAAGAACATGATATAGATGTTGAGTTGGATGAAGAAGAATATTAATGACATAGAAATTTTGAAATGCAGGAGGTATATATTTATATGTTTTCAGTTGATTTGTTCTCTTTCATTTACCTTAATTTTTTATTTTTTTAGTTTCTATGCTTGAGTATTACTATGTTGCTTTCAAATATTTTATAGTAGATAAATTTTATCACTTTCTTTCTTTCCAATCTCACATTCCCTAGTCACTTAATTGGTCACAAAAGAAGATCATTGAGATTAAAGGCAACTAGGTATTGTATTATTCATGATTGATTGGGGTGGAGGAACCCCGATGGGGTAATACTGATGAGCTTGAGTCCAAAAGACTCTTGGTTGATTTTCATTCAGGATTTTGTGGTGGCCATTTTGCAGCCAAAACCACTGCCCACAAAATCCTTAGAGCAGGTTACTACTGGCTTACTATATTTTTAGATGTGCACAAAATGGTTAGGGGTTGTCAATAGTGTCAGTTGTTTACTGGGAAGCAGAAGCTAGCAACCTTACCATTACAGCCAATGGTGGTGGAAGCCCCTTTTCAGTAGTGGGGGCTTGATTTCATCAGTCAGTTCAAAGATAATTCAAGTAATGGTTATACTTGGATAATCACAACAACTGATTATTTCACAAAGTGGGTAGAGGCTATACCCACCAAGTCAACAACCGATAAAGTGGTCATGGACTTTCTTGAAGACACAATTATCACTAGATTTGGTGTGCCAGCAAAAATAACTACTGATAATGCCAAGGCCTTTAGTTCCACATAACTATCCTCATTATGTTTTAAATACGACAAAATATTATCCCACTCATCAAATTATTATCCCCAAGGCAATGGTCTTGTTGAGTCTAGCAACAAGAACTTAATGACAATCCTTAAGAAAACTGTTGGTGATAATAAGAGGTCATTGGATAATAAGATCAAATTTGCACTTTGGGCTGACAGGATCACAAAGAAGAGTTCAATAGGAAAGAGTCCCTTTGAGTTGGTTTACGGTCTTGATGGCACTTTGCTAGTTCATCTGAATCTCCTAGTGTATGAGTTTTTCCATAAGTATGGTTTAGACGAAGATTTTCATCAGAACAGGATTGATCAGTTAATTGAGTTGGATGAAAACAGAAGGAAATCCCTTGATCAAAGTATAAAAAATCAAGAAAATATAAAGAAGACTTTTGATAAGTCCTCAAGACAAAGGGATTTCCAGGCAGGTGATACAATACTCCTATCGGACAAACGGAAAGAGAAACCAGGAAGCCATGACAAATTTGGTAGTTTATGGGTAGGGCCTTATATTATCCAAGATGTAGCTGGAAAGAACTCTTTTGTCCTGAGCAGATTGGACGGTGAGAAGTTGCCACTACCAGTAAATGGTCAACTTCTCAAGCTCTAATTCAACGAATTCATCTGATGTCCATGGGGCATCTGTTGTATCATATTCTCTAAACCCTATCCCTTGTACTTTAAATTAATTTATTTCCTGTACATAGTTTATTTCTGTATATAACTTAGTTTTGTAAATTTTGTACATAGTTTATTTTTCAAATTTATATACATGTATATTATTGCTGTAGCTTATGTTTAATATCGGATTTTATATATGGACATGTTATTGACAAAATTTCGATGAATGCAGGTCATGTGATTCTGGATTCTCGTATGTTTTCCTTCAAACAATAAAGATAAAGCACACATCCCCATATGGAGCCAATGTTATCCATCAAAGTTGCACTAGGATGGACTTCCAATGAGTCGTCAAAGTTTGAACATTATTGTTCAAAATTCAGAGTTCAGAAGTTCAGTCAGTCAATAAAGACCAACTTTTTCACATTTCCATAAAAATTTGTAATAAGAGATGTTCCATGATGAACTTCTAAAAGTTCTTAACCACCTAGTTCTACGCATGAGTTGTACTCTCGAGTGTTTTTTCACTTATTTATTATATTTTGTCGTTCAAGCAATTTATAATTTATGAGTTTTTCCACTCAATCCCTCTAGAGCCGGAATATTTACCCATGGTTAGGTCTTAGCATGGATATAAGCCTAGTGTCTGATGTATATTACCATGCTAAACATTCTCCTAGAGTCTTATGGAAATGTGTTAAGTCCCCCTTAGGATTTTTTAATTTTTCAGTTAATTAAAAAATATTAAAAAAGTGGTACTAGGGGACTTAATATTCCATGGGGATGCTCATTTTTGGACCTAGATCACTCATATTACCTAAGTACCCACTAAATTGATAAAAAATAGTGATTTTAATCACTTAAAAATCATTTTTTTCTCCAAAAAACCAAAAAAGCCAAAATAAAATCAATAAAATCAGCAAAAGCAAAAATCAAGGGAACATGTGGGGACATGTTGGAAACAAATAAAACTCCAAAAATCTATGTGGAAACAATTGGAAGATTCCTATTGGTTAAAGGAGTGAAGAAAGCATGTGTTGATATTGATTTTGAGCATGTGCTAAAAGGGAGGTGCGCCCCTCTTGGAGAGGTGGTGCATTCTAGAGAGGGCATCCTACCTCTTGAGGGGTGGCGCCCATCTACTCCACCATTGCTTCACACTTGGAATTGTTTGGGCATGTGGGAGAGGTGTCATCCCATACCTCACCACTTGGATCTCCTCTCCCCACACTTGGTGTGCCCTCCTTCATTGGGAAATCCACCCATTTCCTTTATATTGAAGCATTCTCCCATTGTTGAGAGAGTTTGAAGCTTGGGAAGAATTGTTTGTTGTAACTTTGTCATCGTAATACTCTTTCTCATATTGGAATAAGAAAAAGACTTTGGAGGTCAAATTGGTGGATTGACCAAGTGTGTGGATGCATATGTGTATGAGATGATATTATTCTATTGTTTCTTGCTTTTATATTTTGGTTAATGTGGCCTTATAGTACTATTACTCAATAGGGTAAGATTGCTAAGCTAGTTTGATTATTTATATTGCTATTCACTTATTTAAGCGATTTTAGATGCAATACTTGGTTGGTTTAACATATTGTGTTGTGAAGTCTCTTTTGTAGGTGATACCATATTCTAACCCTCTCTTTTGAAAGTGATTGAAGTAATTGATACCTCAACTTCAAGAAGTGGATGATCTAGCTTGACTCTTCCTCTTTTCCAAGTCCTTTGAAGAAGATCCCTCCACATTTCACCAAAGAAGGACTCCATTGCCCAAAGACATTCCAAGCACAAGCTTGTTTCTTCTGCTCTGTCTTTAATTTCCAAAAGAAAATCATTTGGTTACTTTTTTGCATGTCATCTAGAGTTGATTTCAAAGTTTAATCATATTATCTAGTGTTGCGTGCATGAGTCTTAGATCTAGTTTAAATTCTTTTTTATTCAAAAGGTAGATCTATGTAGTTTTGTTTCAATTTTCTATAAATTTATTCAAGAAGTCTTAAGGTAGAAAGTTGCTCTAAGTTTCCATTGTAGATCTAGCTACTTAGGAGTTTTAGCTTGTTGTTTTAGGAAAACAACAGAAAACTCTAAAGAGCCTAGCTTAGTCTCGTTGAAAGACTCCAAAAAAACCCTTTAAAAGTTGCATTTTTTCATAAGAAAAGTTTCAGAATTTTTTGGTTAAGTATTTACCTTTTTCATGTTAATTTCTTAAAGAGTTTTCCATCATTTTCTAATCTTTCTTTTTGTTGGTTTTTAGCAGGTCCATCATAAAACAAGGGAAAACTCTAGCAAAATTGAAGCTAAAGTGAAGAAAATCTAGTCCAAGTTGGAACCCTTTAAGACCAAGACCTTCAGAGAACCCTTTGTAACCATTTCCTTTAAATTTGATCCATTTTTTAAGGATCTAAAAGTCCTAAAAAGAGAAAAACGAGAACTTAGTTTCTCAGTTGTAATAGGATATAATAAAAGCGGGCCTCATAGTGCCCAGTTTCATATCCTCCTTTAGGCGTATTGGTGGTGTGGTAGTGTGTTTATCTCTCTTTGGTTTCTTGCATTTGCTTTTCTCACACAATCTAAAGGAATAAATCAATCTATCTTAACCACAGCACTTAGATTAGATTACAATTTGGGAAGTAACATTTAATTGCTAGATTAGCTTTACTTTACAATTTCAAGTTGGAAAATAAACCATCCCCTCAACTCCTCGAAAGAGGCCTGGTTAGTGTTGATTAGTAATTAGCATAACATTTCAATTTCAGTTATTTATTTCTTGTTTAAAATAAAAAAAATTCCCTCAACTCTCATTGTGGTTTCTGACCCTTCCAATTGCGAGCTAGTCTCGATCTGCTGGAAGTAAGTTTCATACACGCTGGGCTGGTCAGTGGTTGATAGATTAATTAGGATAATCTCTAAGTGATATCATTTGTCTAAGACCTCTACCCTAGGTGGAGTGTGTCAAATCACCTGGCAACTCGCCTTGTTGGACCTGTGGCACACTCGGTCGACAAGTTTTAGATTGGTGAATGTTACAAGAAGGCACAAACAATCTCATTAACTCAACATCAATTTATCCTAATAAAACACACGAACTACATTGCCCATGATTCCCTTTAAGGCATTGGTCTCATTTTTTACACTCAGCAAAGCCACAGGCTTCATTTTACATTTGGGTTATCTATTTGAAGCAATTTTAATGTTACTTGCATCTAACAATTGTATCTCAGTATCCTTTATGAAAGTATATGTTTATTTTTTATATCGTGGTGAATATTTAGTTTATGTTTTATCAGTTTATGGTTGATTGTTGAAAAAAATAAACTCCTAGATTTAATTTCTTGTACTTTGCTTAGTTCAAGCCATAGTATATTTGTTAGGGACTACCCCCCTTGGCTTCACTAGGTGTTGTCCTAGACAGAGGAGTTGAGGATTAGGTGACAACACCTTAACTCTCACTTGCCCCCAAGGAAACACCGAGTGGATTGACGATTTCTTCCACGTCTCCCAGGTGTGTATAAGGCGGCAACAGTTACCAAGATCAATGATATAGAAATCAATATGGAGAGGCGATCATCTACCATAAATACAAATCTTCTTTGGATAATGGTTCATGGGAAGGTTTTGACAGTAAAAAATTTTGAAAAGAGAGGAATCAAAGGGCCATCAAGATGCCTTCTCTATATCCAAGAAGAAGAAACATCTCCCCATTTATTTCTAGAATGTGAGTGACACTTGGAAAGTCTTGTAAATAGCCTTTTTAGACATTGAAAACAAATGGTAAGGCCTCAATATTGGAAGGAAATGTTCCAGATATGGAACAAAAAATACCAAGGCATGTTTGCAAATAAGCCTCTCCTAGAAAGGGCTTGGATGGAAACCCCAAAATTTGTGTGCTTAAAAATTCGGTTGGTCAAAAACAAAGGTATCTTTCACCAAGAAGTTCTCCCCTCATGAAAGGTTTCAGTGCAAGATTGAGGATTACTCTTTGAAACAATTTGGTCTAAAGGGGTAAAATATTAAAACCTATTATCCTTATAAACAAAGGAGTGAATATGGTTAAAAGATGTGCTAACATGGGGTATAGATAAGGTTAAATATCGTATAGGAAGACCAAGAAAACTTGCATTATGGAATATCATAATGACATAAGAAAAATTCCAACATCATCTCTCATCTAAGAATCATAATATTACAATGGAGCCTCAAAATGAAATCCAAGGGTGGTAGGTGCGGGGGCAATCATCCTTGATCCCAAAGGAAATCTGGAAATTTCCTATTCATAGGGATTAGGTGAAGCTTTCAAGAATAAAGTTAAGGTTCTAGCTCTTTATCAAGGTTTGATGATATTGAAGGAGAAGGGGATCAACCAAATTTTGATAATAAAGGATTCCTTAATAAAAATTCAACATATGAATTATAAAGCAATCCCTCAAGAAACTCAATTAAGCAGGTTGGTAATTAAAACTCAAATCTTCACCAAAAGCTTTGAATCCATAGGCTATTATCAAGTCTTTAGGATGTTTAAATCCAAAGAAAACAATTAGTTGAATGAAGTAGTAAGTTTGAAATTAGGAATGGCATGGAAAAATGGGGGGAAATTAGAATTTTGTCACCTATCATGAAATTATATAAACCCAATGCTATTGTACCTTAATGATTACTCCACGGGAATGTTCAGTTAATACCCTAGTGAAGATGGGACAAGTAAAGTTATGTGGGATAAATCCACGAATAGTCTAAAATTGATGTTTTTGATCCATATTGTACTGCTCCTTGGCTTTATCGATGTAATGGTAGTTGCGGGAGGTATTAACCTCCACATGTAACCTTTGACTAGAATGAAATATTCTAGAAGAAAGAGAAACCCTAAACAGATGTGTGAAAACCCTAGAAGACAATTTGTCTTAGAAAGATAAATAATATTAGAACATTATGTTCCAAAAAGACAAGTCGGCTCTAGAGGAAAAAGATAAACAGAAAATAAAATTACCAGAAAGTCGGGTCGACCCAGCCAAAAAACGTCACTAGACAAATTAATATAAATAGAGGACATTTTAGCTCATTTGTACACCTAGTTAGAGTGCAATTATTGTGGAGAGTTGCAATTGCAGCTGCAAGGAGGAATAAGGGCATATGGTCATCTCTTGGTCTTGATCTCTCTCTAAGTGATATTATTGGTAATACTCTTGGTGATATTCTTGCTAAGTATGGTGCAAGTTTGAGAGAGTAATGCAGTTGCAGCTGCTGCAGTTGTGTATGGTACTTGTTTTGTGGATATGGATATTCTATGTATGGTACTTGTTCTGTGCTACCCTTGGAGAAGTAGCGCTTTACTTGTCTTAAGTTGTTGTTGCAGTTAGTAACTAGAGTTTATCTGTTGGTTCTAGTATGGCTTTCCAGAATATTTTTGTCAAAGGTTAAGGTGCTCGAGGGTGGATTCATGCCTATGGATGGGTGACAATAGAGATATTGTCTATCATGAAAATGAGCACATCAATTATTTTAACAAGTTATGGGCCCACACTATCTTTATATAATCTAACCACTAGAAGGCATATTGGGAAGTTCATTGTCAAGCTCGTTATAGCACCAATTGTAGTTGCAGTCAAGTTTTGTAGTGGCAACAAACCCTAACCCATTTGTTCGGGCACCTAAAGTGAAGTGATTGGCATATTTCTTTGACATGCTAGTTTTCCATAGCCTAGCACACCTCTTGGCACCCTCAGCTAGAAAAAAACATCATGTTTGAGTTTTTGGTCAAAGTCAAAGTCAAAGGTTGACTTCTGGTCAAATTGACTTTGTGGTCAAAGTTGAAATTTTAGAGTTTCTAGCTTGTTTTAATCATTGAACCTTCTAATTCAATTTCTAATCTCTTATTTTCAAGATGGTGTCTAGTTTCATATTAGAAAGACAAGTTGGATGATGCTACAAAGATTTCAAAGGTATGCACTTGTATATGCTTTTCAAGTTATATCATCTAGCAAAGCATGAGTATGTTTGTAGGGAATGTACTAGAGACCTTGTCCAAGAAGTGATCTTGGATTCAGTACATTGAAAGGAACACGTGCACTCTCCATAGCAGTTGAGGCTTTAGGTTCTAGGTTTGATTAAATTGATAAGTTTTCAATTTGCACATATCAAGATTGATAGTTGCTACATTACAATTTGTGAAAGCAGTCTTTGAAAGGTTTTGTTACTGCTAGATGTAATGAATACTATTGTTATAGATGTGTATTGAAATTTTTTTCAAAATGAACTAACATCTCCTCTATAGAGATATTTCTTGTTTTTCTCCCATATAGTTCACCTTGATCATACTATGTTGATCATTATGAAATTGTTATTCATTGTTGTTACCATAGATATGTTCTTATGAAAATGCTATTATACTGGAAATACTTCTATTGTTCTTGTCTCAGGTAGGTTATCTTACAATATTGCATGGAGGCTACCATGGAGATGTATTTGTTTGTTCCAAATAAGTTACTATGGAAGAATGATTGATCACGACACTGGAAGAGTGTTGAAGAATGTTGTCTACCATTTTCCTTTGTTATTGTTATTGTTATTGTTCCAGGAAGGTCATAGGTGATAACTCTAAGAGGGATCTACAGTTACAATTGCAAGCATGTAGTAGATGACTTCATCAGTGGTGAAGCAGATGGTCCCACCAAGTATCAATTATAAAGGAAGCAGAGAAATCAAGAAGTCAAAACCATATTCCAGTTACAGAACCTTCCACCTCTGAAGAAGCAGTCAAGCAGAAAGAATAGAAGGAAGTTATGATGGAAGAATATCAATCATGAAAAACGATGTATGGAAAATTGTGCCTATATGGATTTAAAAGATAAAACTTGCAGTGGATAGAAATATCGATAAATACAAGAAGATATTTGTGGCTAGAGGATTCTCTCAGTAGGAGGGAGAATATTATGATGAGACGTTTTCTTTGGTTTCCAGATATACATCTATTAGAGCCATCATATCTCTAGCAACATCAATGGGTTGGAGTTTACATCAAATGGATGTAAAGACCGCCTTTCTCCATGGAGTGATTGAGGAAGAAGTATACATATAGCAACCTCAAGGTTTTGAGGTACACCAAAGAGAAACCCATGTATGCATATTGAAGAAGGCCTTGTATGGACTCAAGCAAGCTCCAAGAGTATTCACGTATTGATAGCTACTTGAAAAGACTTGGATTTTCTAAGAGTCATGCTAATCCAAATCTCTATTACAAAGTTGTGAATAATGCATCTGTGATTCTACTACTATACGTTGATGATTTGTTTTTGATAGGTACAGAGCCTCTCATTATTCAATGTAAGAGGGATTCAACCTCTAAATTCGATATGAAGGATCTTGGTCTCATGCATTATTATTTGGGGCTAGAAGTATAGCAGAAGCACGGTGAAATCTTCTTGTGGCATGGGAAGTATGTTGCAAAGATTCTTCAGAGGTTTGGGATGATGGATTGCAAATCCATGGAAACTCCCATGATGACCGATATGAGGAAGTTGAGAGACTTTGATTCTGATCTAGTAGACTCATCCCTGTATTGGCAGTTGTTTGGCTCATTAATGTATTTGATGTGAACACATTGATCCAGTTCTAGGTGGAACCTAGACATGAGAATTGGACAGTTGCAAACCATATTTTTGAGATATCTTTGTGGGACGCTAAACTATGGTTTGAGATATGCCTCAAATAGTGATGTACAACTGCATGGATCTATTGATTTAGATTGGGCATGGAAGTGCAGATGATATAAATATAACTTTTGGTGTATGTTCAGTTTGGGATCTGTTATGATATCATGGGCTAGCATGAAACTGAAGTCTGTTGCACTCAACACTGTAGAAGCAGAGCATATTTCCTATTGGGATGCTTGTACGGAAGCAGTATGGCTCTATAAATTGGTTTTTGCACTATTTGATAGGTGTTGGATTCGACTGTGATATATTGTGATAATCAGAGTTGTGTGAAGCTCTCAGAGAAATCGGTGTCCATGGCAAGTCGAAGCACATTGAGATCAAAGCATATATATTTTAACAAAGCCTCTGTCCAAGATAAAGTTTCCATACATGAGGGACAAGTTGGGACTTATGGAGATTGCTCCCTTGGTTGAGAGGGAGGACATGACTTCCTCGGTTGGGAGGGAGCTTTGATATGAGGCATCATGGACTGTCAGTGAGTTGTGGATATGTATCATGCTAGTAAAACTTAGAGATGGTTATACAACTTAGAGATGATTCTTGCATCATGCTAGATATGACCATGCTAGTATAGTTCAAATATGATACAGATGGTTGGATTTGTTGATGATACAGTGACCTGAGGAGCATCTTGCTAGTACAACTTAGATATGGACATACAACTTATATATGATGTATTGGCATCATGCTAGATATGTTCATGCTAGTATAACATAGAGACGATGTTGGTGAGCCGCATCATACTACTTATGGCCATGTTAGTACAACTTAGATATGATGCATTGGCATCATGCTAGATATGCCATGCTAGTACAACTTAGAGATGACCATACAATTTAGGGATGATGCAGAGGGCTCATTTCATGCTAGATATGATCATACTAGTACAACTTAGAGGTGGCATACAACGGTTGGCCCTTGACCAAGTTTTGGGAGATTCTTGGTCATGTTGACCTATTTTGGGACTTCAACAGCCTGTCGAAGGAGGAGCGCAAGATGAAGCGGAGATCACGGGATCTTGGCCCCTTTTTGGGTCCTTTTTTGGGATGTGAGAATATGTAATGGGAATGGGACATCGGCCCATGGGTTTACCCATGTTTAAGCCTATTTTGTATATATAAATAGATGCTTAGGCTAGATAGAAGAAGTGGTAGGGTGCATCTATGTGATGTGAATGTATGATAAGTGCAAGTAGAGTCTGTAAGTGCTTTGTGCATGACTGTAAGAGACTTGTAGAGCTAAGTGCAGATCCTTGTAGCAGATTGTAGAAGGCCTAGTGTTGTAACACAAGGAAGAAGGATCTAGCGAGCTGCGCAGATCTTCTATCCTGTGCGGAGTAAGGGTTTTGAGGATCTGTGCTTGTAATCGATTGAATGAAGACAATAAAGAAGAAGAGTTGGTGGGTGTAGCCCCAGGGTGGGGTTGAACCACATAAACACTGTGTTATGCTACTTTGTGCCTTGTTTTGATGCGTTCACATGTTATTTGTTAAGTGCTTTGATGTATATAGATAGATCTACTTATACTTTGTGCTTATGATATGCGAGAATGTTAGATCTGATCTATATGGCCATGCTTAGTGCTTGATCTTCTCAATCTGATATATTTACCTATGCTAAGTGATTAAATACATTAGATTAGTGTGAATGATGTGAAGCTCTATTTTATCAGCGAAGTGGGTATTGATTACATATTTAGGAACTGACGGTGCTAAGTGTTTTATTCAGTAGTACAATCACAAATATGTGTCCCAGCTAAGGTTGCAGACACCTGAGTCTTGCAACCACCCTTTCCTCTATCTCGGGTGAGACTTCATCTGCTCTGCAGGTGTTGTCGAAAGGGATGGTAGTTAGGGATTTGTTGGTCCGTTGTTGTAGCGTTGAACCAACAAATGGTTCCATTGTCGGGACCTGGAACTGTGATCGCTGGGAACTGAGAAAGAAGAAGCTTTGTGAAAAGATTCGACCTGAGATTGTGAAAGATCTGTGCGTAGATCTATGCCCTGGTGTGTAGTATCCTACTCAATTTATAAAGATTTGTGCTAAATAAAGAAGCCCAATCTGAAGAAAGGAGATCGGATCTGAAGGAAAGAAGCGAGATCTGAAAGCTTTGTGCTCTAAGAAAGGTAAAAGTAAGAATTTATGATTAAAAGAGATAAGATCTGCAAACTCTGTGCTTTGATAAAAGGTAAGAATAGTTAAAAGATTTAGATCTAGAAGCTTTGTGCTCTGTAGAATTAAGATAAGTGGAAAATTTTTTTTCTAAAGTATGGATCTAGGTATGATTGATAGGTTATGTCCTAGCTTGAAAACTAGGGTATTAATAAATGAAAAAAGGCTTGATGTGAGTAGATCTGATAAGAATAGTGAAAGATATTGTATACCTATGAATATAAAGAATGATTGGACTGACAAATGGATGCAGGATTCTAGAAAGAATTTTTTGCAGGTTAGCTACCATGATCCTAGTGCGCAATACCAGAAAGGTTGGGGATCATTTAAAAGAAAGAGAGGATTAACTCTTTGTTATAGTTGCAGAAGACTAGGACACTTGCTAAGAAATTCCCTGGGAAAAGACCTGGTTGTCTTTGTTGTAAATCTATGGACCATGAAGTGTTAGATTGCCCCAGAATGATTGCTAAGCTGGAAGAAATGAATCTAAATAAAGAAAACCCTAAGGCAGATACAAAAATGGTATAACCCCAGAAAGAGTCAAAGAAAGTATTGTTGCAAATAAATGAAACCCTAAATGACCATCGACATGTCAGCCTATCATAGATCTTCAAGGAAAAGGAATGCATTGAAGTAAGAATAGGAGACTTCGACATTGACTGTATTCTGGATGAAGAAACACAGGTGAATATCATTACAGAAAGAACATGGGAAGCCATAGGGAAGCCTGTTATGATCCCTTCATTAGGAGGAATAGGTTTATTTAGAGGAAATTTGATAAACCTATGTGGGAAGCTCGCTTGCATACCTATGAACGCTAATGGAACTTCGACAAACGAAGACTTTGAGATTATTAAATTTATTGAAGACAACACCTCGTTTACTATGTTACTAGGAAAACCTTGGATTGATCAAGATCAAACCAAATGAAAAGAAGAACAAGAAGTTTTGAAGCAGAAGAAACAAGAGTTAAAAGATTTCATGACCAAAAGGATCGCACACTTGATTGCAGAACAAGAGAACAGATCGAAGTTGTGTAACACTAGCAACCCAGATGTCGAAGCTAAGAAGACATTGGAGGATCCACAGAAGACTGAAGTACCTACCCCAGATGAAGACGAAGTATTATCTAGGAACCCTAGGAAAGAATCTCAACATTGCGAAGTGACTATGGCCAAAGAAGATAAGAATCAGAATGAAAAAAGGAATACCGAGACGAAGCTCACTAGAAAAAAGGATAGAAAGTTAAGTAAGAAGAGAGCTAAGATCGAAAAGTTGTAGAAGGTTCTAAAGGGAAAATCGCAGACAGAAAATTTGCAGAATTAGAACTTCATCGGAATATCAGAACAGGGACACATGGCACTTCGCCATGACAAAGCAATATAGTCATTGGGGACATTATAACCATTCAATCGATGCTCCGAACGGGAAGAAAGGAAATTATGGTTCGTCATCAAACTGTTGGACCGCACCATAACGGACCAAACAAGAGTTAATGGAGGCTCATACCCGTTGTAAGCGAACCATTATCAAGTTACCTATTTATCTCGTTGTGCCACACGGCAAGAACACTTTTGCCAATTGAGAATTCAAACCCATAGACTAAGATGAGTTTACACCGTGATCATCGCACTCTTGCTCTTTATTTCAGTATTGTGTCTAAGTTGTTCCCCGAACCCACAATTGTTAACCCCGAGTGCATATGTCGAAATAATTGAGCGCTACAGAGAAAGATACTGAATAAGTTTTGATCAACCTAATGACTGAAAGAATCATGCCAGAGAGAGGATTATCCACAGGAGTACAAGCATCATCCACAAGAGAATTGCCAGCCTCTCTGTCAATTGCTCGAGCCAGACCATCACGGCTAGCCAATGAAAAGTGAACCAAGCATAGAGATGATCTTGTGAATGCTAAGTTGATTCTGAGCAAATTACCCACCTACCTACCACCTCTGAGCGACGCAATCAATCGATACAGTGTGTCCAGAGAATTTGAGTACACTTTGGTCACGGCGTACCTCCCGAAGGGTATACGCACAGTTTGTGGAGACCAAGAAAAGATTGCAGCGTTGAAGTTTAGCAACTTCAACCTTGGTGACAGGAAGGTCTACAAAATGCTCGCACCACATAAATACCTAACCAGAATAAAGCGAAAGAATTCAAATATAGTTCCCCAGTCATGGACTATGAACCTCGCGCAGTCCACACTGTTCAATGTCATGAAGATTCCTCACTTCGAAAGGCACCAAGAAGTGAATGCATGCGTCAAGTTGTTTCTATCTTGTTACCATGGTGGATACTTGTGGTTAAATCGTCGTATCACAGTGGATCCGACATTGATCAATCAGATCACCAGGCTTAGCATGCAAGGCCCTGACCCATGGGATTTCTATCCTAGAAAAGCCATGGATTGCACTCTCGCACAAAGGATCAAGGACACGTATGGAGATGTCGAGAAGGAACACGAGGCTACAAGGTAGCTTCTATCCATATCGGCACAGTGCACCTTCCCTATCAGTTGATCACAATAAAGTTAGTCCACAAGAACCGACCCACCCAAGTGACTGGCTTTATAGTTGACCTCGCAGGAAAGTGCGCGGAGGGCCTACAAATGAATTGGGCGAAGTATTTTGTGAACTAGTTGGAACTGGATTGCAGGGAAGCGCAAGATTAGGGATATAAGTTCCACTTAAGTTGGCTTCTAAACCTGACCCCTTTCATCGCATGGGAGATGTCGGAAGGTGCGACCTTCCCGGACATTGAGCCCTTTGAACCTCTGGCCATGAATTTCAGTACAATGTGGTATTCTAGTGACATGAACAAGCAATGGAATTCAAATGTTGTGTTCTATACATATTACAACCAGCTAAAGACAACCATCCAGTCTGAGCCTCGCATCACACCGAATACTCTCCACAGGTTTTAGCCTTTAATGAAATTCAGCGCAAACTGCCATTTCATTTATATTACAGCGCGCCCTGATGAGTACAAGCAACAACTTCAATCTTACTACAACCTGACAGAGGAGGAATTAGAAGATATTACTAAAGACTGGTCGGCGGACCTCCTCATCCCAACAGATCCTGCAGAGATGTCTGATATTGATAGTCTAGAAGCAGCACATGATACTTTTGGACCCAACAAGACAAAGGAAAATGAAGAAGCCCAAGACGTAAGCAGTACCTCAGCAAAGACTGCTTCCATCTCACCTGAGAAAGAAGGAGATGGTGCAAAAGTAGAACAGAATAAAGGTGAGGTTACACCGCCTAGAGACGAGGAGGATCCCTCGAAGAAAAGGAAGGTTTCCCCCCTGAAGCCTTCTTCTAGAAAGAAATCAAAAGCCTCTATGACCAAAATGCAGACTACCCTCACCTCAGATGACTTTGATTTCATCGTAGTAGCCCTGAACAATGCTTCGTTGTAGATAGTAGAGAAGCAAGAGGCTTAGCAGGAGGAGAAATAGAATCGAATTAAGGTTTAACTTCAAGGGGTGCAGCAGGCACTACAGTCCAGCCGCACAGTTTCCACTACGCCTCTGCCATTGGAAACACCAGAACTAGGAGATGAGTCAGCTCAACTCCACTGAATTGTTGATACAGTCAAATCTCGCCTTCGATGAGCACAGGAAGAAATAGTGCAAGCCACCCAGGCTTTAGCACAAGTACAGGGAGACCTTTTAGACCAACGCAGTATTGCAGAACAGGAAAGGCTTGCTCTCCAAGTGAAGTGGGATGAAGAAAGAACACAACTACAGCAAAGCAAGGAACAATTGCTCACGGAGAAACTCAAAGTAAAGGAAAGGGTCAACATAGTACTTCGCTCTGTGACAGTCCTCGAAGTAAAGGCCGAAGAGAGAGTTCCACAGCAGGTGGCACAACTTGAAGAAGTAATTCAACAACTACAACAACACATTGCATATTTGGAGCTACGCAAAGTGCCCAGGACCCTGTAAGATGTAAGAGATCAGAGAGAAGCAACTGCCTGGAGCGCAGTTGACAAACTAAAAGCTCTTGCCCTGGAGTGAAAGTAGCTGAGTAATCGCAGTGCCCAAATGTATGAGAAGATTGTTGAGAACCCAAAATTATAGGCACTGGAGTTGCATCTCCAAGAAGCAAAGCAGCACACAGACACACTACAGGCGCAGTTGAAGGCCTTGTCAGTTGTAAATAGAATGAAGAGATCTCAAGAGAAATGTTGCGTAATAGCAGATCCATACAATCCAAAGAAAAGTTATGGAAGTAACTCAACAGATCCAACCTGTGCAAGATAAGGCCTATCAGTTGTTCACAGAGGTTGAAAGCCGAGGAGCAGAGATAGAACAGGTTGTCACCACAGCAGAACAACACCTAGAAGGGCCAGTGAATGATGCAGTGATCCAGGAGTTTGTCGAGCAAGAGGCCATAGCAAAGCTGCAAGTTGAAGTAGCTCAAGCCAAACTCAAGGCGTTTGAAGCAGAACTAATCAGACCAGAGTGACTCGGGACACAAGTGAATGTTGGGGGCTTGTTGGCCCTTGACCAAGTTTTGGGAGATTCTTGGTCATGTTGACCTATTTTGGGACTTCAACAACCTATCGAAGGAGGAGCACAAGATGAAGTGGAGATCATAGGATCTCGGTCCTTTTTTGGGACGTGGGACTATGTAAGAGGAATGGAACATCGACCCATGGATTTACCCATGTTTAGGCCTATTTTGTATATATAAATAGATGCTTAGGCTAGATAGAAGAAGTGGTAGGCTGCATCTATGTGATGTGAATGTATGTTAAGTGCAAGTAGAGTCTGTAAGTGCTTTGTCCATGACTGTAAGAGACTTGTAGAGCTAAGCGCAGATCCTTGTAGCAGATTGTGGAAGGCTTACTGTTGTAATGCAAGGAAGAAGGATCTAGCGAGTTGCGCAGATCTTATGTCTTGTGTGGAGTAAGGATTTTGAGGCTCTGTGCTTGTAATTGATTGACTGAAGACAATAAATAAGAAGAGTTGGTGGATGTAGCCCCAGGGTGGGGGTGAACCACGTAAACAATGTGTTATGCTGCTTTGTGTCTTGTTTTGATGCATTCACATGTTATTTGTTAAGTGCTTTGATGTATATAGATAGATCTACTTATACTTTGTGCTTATGATATGCGAGAATGTTAGATCTGATCTATATGACCATGCTTAGTGTTTGATCTGCTCGATCTGATCTATTTACCTATGCTAAGTGCTTAAATACATTAGATTAGTGTGAATGTTGCGAAGCTCTGTTTTATCAACGAAGTGGGTATTGATTACATATTGAGGAACTGACGGTGCTAAGTGCTTTATTAAGTAGTACAATCACAGATCTATGTCCCAGCTAAGGTTGCAGACACATGAGTCTTACAACCACCCTTGCCTCTACCTCGGGTGAGACTTCATCTACTCTGCAGGTGTTGCCAAAAGGGCCGGTAGTTAGAGCTTTGTTGGTGCGTTGTTGTAGCATTGAACCTCGAGTCTGCCCCTGTGCCAAAAACAACTTAGATATGATACATTAGCATCATGCTAAATATGTCACTCTAGTACATCTCAAAGATGATCATACAACTTAGAGATGACATAGTGAGGCATTGATCTACATCATGAGAGTACAACGTAGATATGGAATGCAACTTAGATATGATGCAATGACATCATGCTAGATATGTCATGCTAGTACGACTTAGAAATGATGTAGATGATACTCCAGATCCCACTAGTACAACTAGTATATGATGCATTCGCATCATGCTAGTACAACTTAGAGGTGATGCAGTTGATGACAATGTTGATGCAGGATGATATCAGATGATATGATTTGATTGTTGTGGAGATTGTATGTCTATGGACAATAGTTATATGCTACTGTCGTGGATGTGTTCCACTGGTAGTGACTACATGTCACTTGTTAGTAGTTGTGTGCTACTAGGAGTGGTTGTGTACCATTGGGAAGTAGTTGTGTACTACTATGGATAGACACAGTTGTGTTATATTGGATGGCATTGTAGCAGTTGTATGCTACTATACGATTGTCATGGATAATACCACTAGTGTTGGAGATGATTTCCAACTGGATGGATAGTTAGTCTGACGGTGAACAGACATTCTCTAGGTGGAGAATGGTCTAGGAAGAACATATTGTTGGTGAAAAGACATTCTCCCTGTGGAGAATGGTCTAGGTTGACAGATTGTTGATGTATCATGGACTAGTATTTTCCTAAGGCATGGATTGTGGCTCGATTAGGAAAATGGTTCAGGACCAATATTCTCCTGAGGCACAATTATTGGCCCGATCAGGTTGAATAGTCTACCCCTGCCCCCTAAGGACATGACGTCCTAATTAGGGTGGTTGATACGAGACCAATATTTTATAAGGCATATGGGTAGAGATTGATCTCTATGGTACATATGACTCGATTAGAAAATAGTATGAGACTAACATTCTTGTAAGAATGGTCTCTTAGCCCATGGCATGGCTTTCAGCATCTAGGAGGATTGACATTCTTCTAGGACATAGGTTTGGATTAGAAGAATGGCCCTTGTAGCCCATTATGGGGCTTTCAACGTCTATTAGGACAACTATTCTTCTAGGACATATGTCTGAGTTAGAAGAATGATCTTTATATCACTCTATTGAGTGGGTAACTCATGTGAAACACTTTGTTGAGTGCATTGAGTTCAGCGCATGACTTATTCAACATCATGCTCGATTGCTCAAATAGAGTATGGCCTCAAGAGATGATGCAAACGATAATGTATGTTGATGCAAGGATGCTATCAGACAATATTGATAGTGATGATAATTCTCGTGACTTAATCTATGTGATCATGAGATAGCTTGTGTGGCTATGATGATGCTATCGACAGAATGGCCTGTGTGTGCTCAAGACCATTACCGTTAATACCTCCTTGGCTAGGAGGGAGTGTTGATGTTATGGTAGCTACAGGAGGTATTAACCTCTACTTGTAACCTTTGACTAGAATGGAATATTCTGGAAGCAAGGGAAACCCTAGACAAATTTGTGAAAACCCTAGAAGACAAGTTGACCTAGCAGAATAAATAATATTAGAATATTATTTTCTAGAAAGACAAGTCGGCTCCACAGGAAAAAAAAAAGTAGAAAATATAATTACCAGAAAGTCAAGTCAGCCTAGCCAAAAAATTCATTGGACAGATTAATATAAATAAAGGACATTTTATCTCATTTGTACACACGGTCAGAGTGCAAGTCTTGTGGAGAGATGCAGTTGCAGCTGCAACTGCAGTTGGAAGGAGGAATAAGGGTGTATGGTCATCTCTTGGTTTTGGTCTATCTCTAAGTGATATTCTTGGTAATACTCTTGGTGATATTCTTGCTAAGTATGGTGCAAGTATGAGAGAGTAGTGCATCTACAGTGGTTGTAGTTGTGTATAGTACTTATTATGTGGATATGGAGACTCTATCTCTTGTGTGCTATTCTTGGTAATACTCTTGGTGATATTCTTGCTAAGTATGGCACTAGTATGAGAGAGTATTGCAACTACAGTGGTTGTAGTTGTGTATGGTACTTATTATGTGGATATGGAGACTCTATCTCTTGTGCGCTACCCTTGGAGAAGTAATGCTCTACTTGTCTTGAGTTGTTGTTGTAGTTAACAACTATGGTTTATCTGTTGGTTCTAGTATGGATTTCCGGAATAATTATGTCAAAGGTTAAGGTGATCGAGGGTGGATTTGTGCCTATGGATGAGTGACAATAGAGATATTTTCTATGGTGAAAATGAGCACATCAATTATTTTAACAGGCTCCAACCCTCTGATTTCGAGAGAGTGAAGGAATTGTCTAGCTAAGGCATCCCTCGACTCCGTGTTTTAGGAAATTCTTGGCTCCTTTGGCTAAGGGTGGCAATGGTCAATCCCCATGGTCATTCTGATAGATGAAACATTTATGAAAATTCAAACCTGCAAAGGGGAATCAAAATATGAGAAGCATGCAAGGGAGATACATGATTTCCTATCTCTATATGTCTGGAAATGGAAAGGGTGGCGAAGAGAATGGGAGGGAAGACATGAGATGGAGGTGTAGGAATTTCAAAGGTAGATTACAAGTATGAACTATCAGATAGAATCCATTAAGAAAAAGCACATGTATATTGAGATTATCAAGGAAAGTAATTCACAAAGGATGGATGAAACGAAAGAGAAAATGATTGGGTTCGAGGAAAAGATAAGGAAACTAGAAAAGGAAGAAATGATAGTTGTGGAAGGAATCCAATCAATGGATTACCCCTATTATTCTATAGGATCTTATGGTCTAGAACATATGTCAACTCAAAAAGAAGAGACAGTGCAATTGGACTTAACCCGTGCAAAGAGGCAATCTCTTGGAATCCAGATATCCAAGGTCATTAGAAAGAAGGAATCCCTCAATGCGTGTGTTCTCTTTTAATTTCTAAATGTTATCATGGTCTATAAATTTTCCTTTTGGTTAGGATAGTTTGTACGGAATTATACAAACCAAATAGAAAGTAATAGCTCTAAATCTTTAAAGTTGGTCTAGATAGCAAACAAACAATAGAGATCTCTTTTTTATATTTTTTTTAAGAGGACAAGACATTTTTACTCATCAAATTGTGTATTATCTGGTTGGACAATTTGACCCTAGCTTTATTTTAATATTAATATACATATTTTTGTTTTTTTAATACCCATAAAATTTACTTACAAATTAAATAGTGCCATCATTTTTTAATATTTCATTTTACTAGGGTAAATAACAACAAAAATAGATACTAACCAATGGTTTATATTTTTCAACTTCAGTTGTAGACAACCTAAATTTAATCATAACCCCTAAAGATTATATATGAACACTTTGCTTCAAATAGATGTGTAACAAATTATGGGAGATGTTTATGATTGAAACATCATAATTAAATCCTATTTATACAGTTATTTTTGAGAAATAAATAATGCAGGTAATAGATTTAGTTTGAACTATATGTATGTAATCACATTGACATAGATTTAGCCGAGAAATGCTTGAAAATGGTTAACTCGTTAGCTTTAAGAATAAAAAACTAGTCTTGGGCTCAAATCAATAATGCATGTAATAGATTTAGTTTGAACTATATGTATGTAATCACATTGACATAGATTTAGCTGAGAAATGCTTGAAAATGGTTAACTCATTAGCTTTAAAAAACAAAACTAGTCTTCGACTCAAATCAAGTAATTGAAATTTAAATCTAATTCTATCATCCAAAACTTTTATTTTCAACCACTTAAATTTATCAATTGAAAAATAAGTTCGACCAAGTTGGATGGGTGATTAAATTTGACTAGGGCCATGTCCATCTTAGTTGAATTAATTCCATAGAACTTGTCATTGATCATCTTCAATCATTGTGCATGAGATTGATCATTAAGGACTTACTCTTTTGATCAATAAAAAACAAATCAGATAAAAAAAATGACACAAAGGAAAAGTCAAAGCTGAAGCATTAGAGATGAGGCTTATCCAAATTATTTTGAGAACAAAATGTAGGAGATATAACAAAGAAACATATATAGATATTGCAAGAAACACAGAGATACAGTAATACAAAATTTATATTAATGAATCAAATCTGTAGAAACTGTAAAATACAAAGCGAAGTAAACTCGCTAGAATGGTGGTAGCTTATCTCTGAGAAGAGATGTGGTGACTACACTCATTCACAAGAAGATGTGTTTACAATGAGGCTCCAAAGGCCTTTTTAACATAAACCCTAAACATCCAAAACCCTAACCCCCACAGATGAAACGCCAAAAGGTTTGTGGGCCCTGATAAGGGTAGTTGATACTTCAACTTCCCGAGGGCGTAACTTTTGCATACGATCTCTGTTTGGGGTGCACAAGAGCTCGCTGGAAAGGTCTAACTGAGAAGCACAAATTTTGACTAGGCCCAAGAGAGAGAATATATTTTTCTCCAAGGCCCCAAAACATCAAAAAAATGTCATTAAGGGCCTCAAGATGACCCTGGAAGTTCAAGACCCGAAAAACCGTAGAAAAACTGTCAAGGTGGAAAACCCTGTTTTGAGCCAGTGGAATAAGTAGGTGGCCATTGATATCCATTTGGATCAGTCCTCCCCCCTAGGAAGCAATGGTCCCCATTGTGTCAAGTTCTCATGGGAGATTGGGAAGATTTTTTTGAATCTAAACCTTGGTGAGTCATTTGTCTTACTGAAGAAGTTTTCCTGCTTAGCTTGTTGAAGGTTGCGATGAACCAATTGTTGGAGAGGTTGGATCCATTCAACCAATCTAGTTGCATGATCTACCTTGGTATGAGTGTGGAAGGAATCTATTGGTTAAGATGCAGCATGAGGAGTTATATCAATGGGGGCTAATGGTTGGAACCCCAAGCACACCTAAAAAGAGTTGTGGCCAATAGAGCTATGAAGGGATCTATTATAGATTGCCTTGATTGGGCAGTGTGGAGGCACCCTCTTGGGTAAAGAAACAATATCTTTGTGCTCTTCTACAATATTTTCGACCTGCTTATGTTGAATAGAAAGGTCTCGGACCGAGGTTGTAGTAGTCACAGTGTCCTTTTGTTCACCTTCTAAACAAATCATGAAAAGGCTAAACTTTGCAGTATCAGAGATTAATTTGCGGCACTGTTTTGTCAGGACAATAGTTGGAACTAGCTCTGGTACCCTGTAGAGTTGACCCCCCAAAGTAACAATGACACTACAGTGTCGAGACTCATAAACAACATGACGCTTCCACATATATGGCTGGCCTAACAGAACATCACATAATACCTCATCCTTGAAGGGATTGATTTCGTAGGACAAGCAACCTTCTAGGTTGATGTGAAGGTCTTGTTCCTAGCAAAACCACCCAATGTTGTATGGTTGCAGGTGTGGTGTTGTCGGAAAATCCAATTGCTTGACTACCTCTACTAAGATGAGGTTATTTTGGTGTCCGCTATCAACAATGGAATGCAGTGGGGTCCCCTTCACCCATAATTGTGAATGGAAGAGGCGCTCCCCCTCATCCGACTCCTCTAGTTCTTTTGGTTGGATTGTTGTGGTCGCGATGATAGCAATGGGTTCTACATCGATGATCTGTTTCATTTTATTGTTTTTTGAATCAGAATCTAAGTCAGGGCTCGACTCTTTCTTTGAGCTCGACCACCAATGACTATTTTGAGTGACATCCATCGGTGTTGTGCCAGGGGATTTTGTGGAAGTTGCACCACTTTTCAGTGTCCTTCATCTTCTTGTTACCCTTCTTTTCATGTGGCTTGGACTAGTTGTCTTGAGGTTGGTTGTTCTGTGAGTTGGGGTTACTTTACCATACTTCGATTGTTGTGGATTTGCAGACCCAAACTCTCTCTCTTATTCCACTACTTAAATTTATGCTCAATTTTGACAGCATATCAATAAGTAGCTCCTAGTGATGAGATGTCTAGAAACTCCATTTTTGTTTGGATGTACATGTGTAGACACCCACAGTATTTTAGAACCAAATGTTGCTCGGAGTCTTTGATACCCAAATTCATGCGCAAGGTATGGAAGGTATTTGTGAACTCCGACACTGTTTGGCCCCTCTCCTGACGCAGTGTGGTCCATCTCATGTATTGGTCATCATAGTTTCCACTAGGATAATATTGTTTCTTGATGGCATCCATAAAAGAGTCCCATGTGGGCTCAACCCCAAATATTCCATACTCTTTTGTAGTTTTGCTCACAGTAAGTCTCTCACCAATTTTTTACATGGGGGAAAGCCTTAAGGAGTGTAAAGGTGATCTTTTCTCTATCAAAAATTATGGGCAAAGATATAACGTTCTAGCAGATTTAACCACTTTTCCAAAGCATCCATGTTTATCTGACCTTCAAACATGGGAATATCAAAATTAACTTGTACCTTGAATGGGGTGGCACTTCCAAAGTGGCCACTTGATGAAGATGCATATGTTGTTGTCAACAATCGTCGAAGGATTTGGGCAAAATTTTCCATCATCTCGTTCCTCTACCACATGAGGGCTTCCTCGAGAAACAAATGAATAGGATCTCATGCTCTCTTGTCTCTCTTTACTTCCACCATGGGAGGTCGTTGGGAGGCCATCGGGGCCAACGAGGATGGGTCTTTCAAAGGATCAAGTAGCTCGAGTCCCGACTCCTTATACCTTGACCTCGTTGGGGACATGCACAAAGAAACAAATCAAGAGAAAACTATTATGATACCATTGATCTAGATTATTTTGAGAATGAAATGAAGGAAATATAACAAGGAAAGACACAGAGATATTGCAAGAAACACAAAGATACAGTAATAAAAAATTTCTATTAATGAATGAAATCTCCAGAAACTATTAAATACAGAGCGAACTGAACTTGCTAGAATGGTGGCAGCTTATCTTTAAGAAGAGATGTGACGGCTACACTTATTTGCAAGATGTATTTACAATGAGGCTCCAAAGGCCTTTTTAACATAAAGCATAAATGAGAAAACCTTAACCCCAGAAGATGAAACGTCAAAAGGTCTGTGGGCCTCGATGGGGATAGTTGATACCTCAACTTCCCAAGGGCTTAACTTTTCCATACGATCTTTATTTGGGATGCACGAGAACTCATTGGAAAGGTCTAGCCAAGAAGTACACATTCTGACCAGGCATAGGCTAGAGCCTATAGCTATCGCCTGGTCCCTGAAACGTCAAAAAAATGTCATTTATGGATTCAAAATGGCCCTAGAAGTTCAAAACCCGAAAAACCATAGAAAAACCACCAAGGTAGAAAACCATGTTTTGAGTTAGTGGAATACGTGGGTGGACACTGATATCCATCTAAATCAGAGGCCTTTTGAAAATTACTTAATGTTACAAATTGAAGGATCTTAAAAATAAAGAGATGAGATAATCTACCCAAGCATGTGTTATATGGATATAATGAGAAACATGTTTGTACAATCTATCATATGAATGATATAACCAACACTGTATCATGTCCATGAATGCAACACCAATGCATTTGAATTCAATACATGTTAAAATTTTGAATTCAAGAAAAATCATAGAAATAAGAAGTGGTCATAAATTAAAACAAAAATATATAAAATGAAGGTAAATAGTTCTAAGAAGTTTAAATACTTTTACACCCAACATTGCAATGGAATTCCATCATCTATTATTCACTCATCATCTACCATTAACATTTTTCATTGTTTGGAATATGTTTACACCCAACATTGCAATGGAATTCCATCATCTATTATTCGCTCATCATCTACCATTAACATTTTTCATTGTTTAGCCTTAGATTTCTTCACCAATTTGACTTCTATCATTTTTATGCATGTAATGTAGACCAAATAGCTATATTGGTTGTATAACATCTAGTTGAAACTCCTTAAAGTGAACATAGTCCTTAGTTTGATAGGTTTTCTAAAAGGAATAACCCTTTAATATAAATAATCATTTTTCATATAGAAAATTGTTATCATTATAGTCCTCAATAAGGTGCATTTAATCTTTGTTCATCGCATCAAATTTAATTTTTGTGTGTCGCATCAAATAGTACTATGTTTTTTCTTTATTAATAATTGGTTCAACTACACTGAAGGCATCACCTACTTAAGACAAACAAAAATCTGCATCAATACTAAATCTTGTGATCAATACACCTAGATTATATGTGTGTGTGTGTGTGATTTTAAAAAATAGTTTTATTTTAATGAAGTAAATTGCACATATATAGTTATATTACCTTCTCTAACAAGATCATAAACTCAATAATTACCATCTAGTGAGATGAATGTGTCTTCTAAATCCATCTCTTGCAAGGTGACATGTGGCATTGTTTCCTTCAAACTAGTTCAACATGTTTCCAAGGTTTAAAATAATTGTCAATTATGTTTTTCATCAATGAAATCTACATTATATAAATACAAATTGGACAAAAGCGCAATTGCTTCCTTCTAACAAATGCAAATACATGTTGAAAATCATGTGTCCTAATAGAGTGCAAAGTCCTAGTCCCATGCATGGTGGAAACATCATATGGAATAGATCTATTGATATCCTCAATTCTAATATTCAAGAAGAACTTATAGTTCAAACATTTGTGAACTTAAAAGGGTTAACTTTTTAGTATATTTTCAAGACATTTCAATATGTTCCAATCCACAATTTAAAAAAAAAAAGTTAAAATTTTTATATAAACACATAATTTGTAACTTGTTCAATTTATAAATTTGTAAATAATAGATATTTACCTACGCACATCACTTGACCTTTCATTATTTTCATGGCTTAAATTCAATTTGCACTAGACAACAAATTTTTGGAATGATTCAAATTATTCAACAAAGTGACTCATTTGAAACCTTTGGAGTGCTCATTTTACATATGCCCTGACACGATCATGTTCTCCCTTTCCATGTCAAGTCATTTCAGATATGTTGAATATGTGTGTTTTTTGTGAAGGCAACATAGCTAATAGAATGATCAATAACATTTAAATTGACCAACACAACCATCAACCATATCCAATGTTGGTTGAATTGAACCTCATGCATGTTCAATGATTGATCAATTATATTGAAACAATGCTAAGCAAAATGTGTATCATGTGAGCAATCACTACTAATATAGAAATGGTACTCTTTGATCACATGAAAATTATTATCATTGATTTCCATACCATCAAGAGAAAGCTATGCATGTCTATATAGAACATGTATAAGTATAGATACATGGTCATAATGATAATATTCACTTTGTATCTCCTTTTGTATAACAAAAGTGTAGTTCTCTACAAAATCAACTATCAACAAAATTGTCCCTCGTGGAAAAACCTCACAAGATTGTTTGAATTATAGGTCTTACCACCTAACTCTATGTGAATGGTTGAAATATTTATAAATTTCATTTTAGAATTTCTTCACAAACTCTGTCACAAGGATTTTATATTTTTTTCACAGAAAATGTATTCCATCCTTCAGAAAATCAATCTTTTTAAAGTGAGAACCGAAAGATGATGTGGTCTTGAGATAAACATATTCATGTAGCTTTCAATCAACATTGATATTTGTCAATGTTGGATCATTAAGATCAATAGTGTGCTTTGTATGGAATAAAACCAGATAAGCACAATGATTGCATTTTTTTCTATCAACACATTTTTTTTGGTAAAACACCTCATAAGCTACTCTTCTAATAGAATCCCATACATAATAGTGTGAATAGTACAAGGGGGAGGTGAATTTGTCCAATATTTTTTCCAAAATCAAGAAAAGTGTCGTACTATAATTCAAATTTGTTAATTTTTATAGCTCATAAGGTGTCTCAACTAAGCCTATGTGTCCAAGGCTAACTGATGGACACACTTAAATACCCAGATCAACTTTATTTATTTTTTCATAAGTTTTAACATAGGAAAAATTAAAAAGTCACTTAAATGACTTTTTCTCAAATTTCTGAAAAAAAAAAAAAAAAAACGTCACTTTTCAAAAATTAATAATTCACTAAAGTGAATTTATGGAGGCTTCTAGAAGCCTCTAGAAAAAGTGAATTAGAGAGATAAATAGAAGAGATGAGGGTAAGAGGGACACACAACTCTCATCGAGCAAGAGAGCTAAAAGAGGTCACTTCGTTGAGAAAGAGCGCAAGTGTAGGGGCTCTGGCTGAGGCGATTTTGCAGGCAGAGGGTAGGTCGAACAACAAGCACCACAATAGCAAGATGACATGCATAGGATAGGTCGTACACAGTAGGGAAAGAGGGTCATACAAACCATACGACGCACTAGAAGAAAGGGCCGAATTAACCAAGGTCGATTCCGAGGTTGTCTAGACGAATTTGTACAGGCTGAGAAAGGGCCAACTTTGTTGGGCGACTTTAGTTGGGTCGTACAACTACCAAAGGAAGACAAACTTCTATAAGAAATTTCCTGGTGTATTTGTTGGTGTAAATCAATTTCTCGGAAGCCAATAAAGCCTCCTTTGTTGGTTTTCCCCAGACTGGGGTTTCCAAGGTATTTCCAGTGTTCTTTATTTTTGTGTGCTTGGTTTATGTTAGCTTATGTTCTGCAAATTTAGTTAAATAATTCAGTTGTGAATTATTTGCGTAATTTATGAAATTATCACAACAAAGTATAATTTTTGGGTTAGTAAATTATTGGCATTTAGTTTTTGTTGTTGAGTTCTAAGAAATTAACATGGTATCAAATCTTAGACTCTAAATACAGAAGGGACCAAGTCGATTTGTTGTGCAGACTAGGTGTAAATCAGCAAGGGGGTCAAGTTACCAGAGAGGGTGAGAGTCAAAGCAGTTGACATAATGACCAGTGCAGACTAGAGATTCAAAGACAGGTTGGAGGGAAACTCAAAATTCATTTCTTTGAGAGAGTAAATTAGGTTGTTCTTGGAGGAACAAGGTTTATGAGAGGTCGTTGAAGGGTCAACAATACTTCCAGCAGACCCAACACAACAACTAGCTTGTCTCCAGAGAGATGTGAAGGCCATGCAAATAATTGTTGATAGAGTCAAAGACCACGTCAATCCTCGTCTATTTGGAAGAAAACAGCTAAGGATATATGATAGGCCCTAGTTAAACTGAACCAAATTCATAACCAAAACAAGAATATGCTACTCAAAGAGAAACTCAGAAAAAAAAAATGGTCAAGGGAGAGTTAGCTGTCACATATCTCACCAAGTTCACTCATATCATAGATGAATGGGCAGCTATTGGGGAGACCGTGAATGAGATTGAGATGCTAAGGACAACCTTGAATGGCTTCACCAAGTAGTGGAACGTGTTTTTCTAAGGACTGGTAGCATGGGAGAAACTCCCTAATTGGTAGAGGTTATGGGATGACTTCAGTCAGGAGGAGACTCGGGAGGAGGCTCTTCAAGACAGCCAGGCCAAGGGTAATGAAGACGAGGAGAATGATGCTCTTCATGTGAATAAGGGTGGTGATGGAAAGAAGGACACGAGCAAAGTGAAATTCTTTCCATGTTATAAGACTAGCCACTATGAAAGCCAGTGTCCCAACAATGAGGCATAGGTAGCAACATCAACATCAACTGAGATTAATGATTTTGCTAACAAATTTGAGAAGGAAATTTCTCTAATATCTTTTCTTTTGAGCAACAATTTTTGCAGGGTATGAGGACTTTGGGGCATGGATCGTGGATAGTGGATCATCTCTCCATATGATGGGGACGAGGTCGATGTTCCTTAGTGTTTCAGATACACGCTCAGACTTGCATGTGAGAAGTCTTGATGTTTTTGTAGCAACAGGAGGTATTTCCTCCTGGACAACCTTTCTTAGAGAGGAAGATTCCAAGAAGTCAAAGGAAGACCATTGAACGGTTAAAAAACACCTCGGAAGAGAAGTCGGCCCACAACAAAATAAGAAAGTGAAAATAGAATTTCTAGGAAGAGAATTCGTCCCATAGGAAAATAATAAAGGAAAAATAGAATTTCCAGGAAGAAAAGTTGACCCTGGTAAAGTGACTAAGCTAGTATAAATAAAGGTGACGCCTTTGCTCATTTACACACACTACACTTATCATCTCAGCAAAGAAAAGGAGGTGCAAGTCTGAGGCAACCATAGGAGACACTGCAACTAGGGTTCTTGGTGATTCTTATTGGTTTCTCTTGTGCGCTACCTCTAGAAGGGTTGCAATAAGCTTGTGAGGTGACTCAGTTGTCTACCTCTAGATAGGTTGCGATAGGCTAGGGTTTGACAAGAAGAAGAGATAAGTACTTGTTATTGGTGTTTCTTCATTGTTCATTTTGTTCTTGTGAATAAAGCTTGTTCATGGTTGTATTGTATTATAAAAAATATTCTCTCTAAGAAAAGTTGGTTGGGTTTTTCCCCAAGTTTGGGGTTTTCCCAGGATAAATCTTTGTGTCTTCTTGTGCATGTTTATCTGCTTCTAGATCCTACTTATATTTTCAGTATATGATTGTTGAATTTTAAAAGAAGATCAAAATACTCTGGTAAATCTATTGTTACTGAAAATTTAATAAAATCTAACAAGAAGTGGAGCTAGCACCATGCATGTAGTGAAGGGCATTGGATGTGTCATATTTCAACTAGAGTCTGGAGGTTCTTTGGAGGTGGCTTAGGTGTTGTTTGTTCCAGAGCTGAAGGTAAATTTGTTCTCAATATCATCCCTAGAGGACATGGGATATGCAGTTATGTTCGATGATGGATAGGTACTCATATGGTCAAAGGGAGAAAATACCCAGGATGCAATAGTGAGGCTTGGCATCAAGGAGGTTATGATGTGCAAGGTCGTACAGATCGTATGACACACCAACAACAAGGGTCGAATTAACCCACCAAGTCATATAGGCCGATTCTGAGGCTTTTTGGGTCGATTTGTTCAGGTCATACAGGTCGTACTCTTGGGCTGAGCAATGGTTGAGTCTGTTGTGTGAGTTTAGTTGGGTCATACAAAACATGTGGCTAGGTTGTACACCTACCAGAGGAAGACAAATTTTTGTAAGAAATTTCCTAGTGTATTTGTTGTTGTAAATCAATTTCTCAGAAGCCAATAAAGCCCCTCCTTTGTTGGTTTCTCCCACACTAGGGTTTCCAGGGTATTTATGGTGTTCTCTATTTTTATGTGCTTGGTTTATGTTAGCTTTTGTTGTGAAAATTTAGTTAAATAACTCAGATGTGAATTATTTGCATAATTTCTGAAATTATCAGAGCAAAGTATAATGTATGGGTTAGTAAATTATTGGCATTTACTTTATGTTATTGAGACATAAGAAATTAACAAAATTCAACATGGTAACAACAACAACACATGTTGCGAATGGTAATAGGTCTAATATACCATGGTTTAAGCTTCACAAATATTCTAATTGGGATATTAATATCATAGTGCCTCTCTTTCAAATTACTGAAAAATTCAACTTAATCATCTCCAATAAATGTTTAGCATGTAGTTTCACTTGTAACTCTCGATATTCGATGTCGCATCACATCATTTATATTTGTTGAATCATGAGAATTCTTCATCCAATACTCATGCTTTACAGCTCTAAACACCTTCTAGAAGTCTATCCTTATGGGGTTTCCTACAAATAATATCACAAGAAGCAAGCTCATCATCCACGTCTAACTACATCCTAAATTTTTTTATTCTTATGCAGTGTCTTAGATATTTGTGGTCTTCCAACTATTTTCACTGTCATAGCTAGATTGTCAAATACATTATAATTTACCTTTGCCTCCTTCGTAGATTTCTTTTAACATTAAATAATGTAGTAGCCTTTTCCAACTTAATGTACTTCATCAAGCCACATAAGGTTTGTGCTTGTGCAATCACTTATTGGTCCTCCAAAAATTGTTGTGAAAACATCATGCCCCCTTCATAGATTTCTTTTAACATTAAATAATGTTGTAGACTTTTCCAACTTATTTTACTTCATCGAGCCACGTAAGGTTTGTGTTTGTGCAATCACTTTTTGGTCTTTCAAAAATTGTTGTGAAAATATCAAGAACATGTTTTTGTATAGTACAACAGAAATTTTGGGCCCAAACTTTTCAGATTTTCTAAGTGTCAAAAACCTGAATAGATCTACAAATATAATCACCACAAATACTGAATACAAAATATATCCACAAAGCAAAATAGAAGAAACCACATTTTATTATCACCAAACCCTTGAGGTAGGGCAACACCATACAATGGATCCTATTATGGAAGGGATCCTCTCATGTTTACTTGCCTCTTCGAGGGGGCATCCTCCTATTGAGCTACCGCTCCAAATACAATATTTCTCTTCATGTCTCATTACATTGCTTGAACCCCTTTATATAGTGCTATCATCTCCTAAGAACATTCTAGAGGAGGAATCTTCTAGAAGAAGAACCTTCTAAGAAGCCCTCTTACATTAATTATATCTAATTACTCATTTATTATATCTAACTACCATAGTGAGCCTTATTTAATAATATAGTGGACCTAGTCCACCTTACATTGAATGACCTCCACTATTATCACTATGGACCCTCTGGGCCCCCCCACTACCTCTCTAGCTACCTTACATTCCATCCCCCTTATGAAAGCGTTGTCCTCAACGC
>ML779208.1:47734-91486 GCA_009831015.1 Picea engelmannii | reverse complement strand
ATGTGAGCATGTTGCCTTTTGTGCTTCCTCTTGTATTCTTCTCTTCTGACTGGACAATTATTCGCCTTGTGTCCCATCTTATCACAATGATAGCATTGTATAGATGAGAGATCTCGTCCCTTGTGTTGTCCTTTCTTCTGAAAGTTTCTTGGGTGAGATTCTTGGTTGTTGAATTTGTTTGATGGTTGAGGTTCTCTATGAGAATCCCTTTTGAAGTAGGGTTTCTTCCTTCCTCCTTTTGTATGAGTAGCTAGGGCTTGATCATCGTTCCTTGCTAGTAGTGCTTCATGGTTGGCTACCCTTTTCTCTTCTTGGATGCATTCTTCCCATAGGCTCTCAAACTGTGGTTTCTCCTTTCTGCCACATACCGACTGGATGAAAGCATCCCAAGGTCTTGCGAGACCATTTAGGGTTGTTATTACGAATTCGTCTTTGTCAATGGTGTCTCCAATCGCTTTTAACTATTCTTTTATTTCTGAGATTCGGGAGAAATATTCTTGAATCATTTCTCCTTTCTGCATCTTGGTATTCTTCAATTGAGTTCTTAGATTCATCTTTCAGTTGATGTTCTTTCCTTCGTATAGTTTGCTTAGAGAGTCAAACATTTCCTTCGGAGTTTTCTTGGATGATACATATGGGATCAGGTGGTCTTTGATTGAATCTGCAATGATTCTTTGAGCCCTGATTGAGTCCTTCTGATGCTTTGCTTTCTCTACGGCATCTTCAGGTTCGTCCACTTCTTCTTTGATAAATTTTTCTAGGTCATTCTCAGCAAGGATCAGACCGATCCTATACTTCCAGGCACGGAAGTTGTCTATGCCTTCTAGTTTCTCAACAAGCTTTGTGCTTGCAGACATCTTGTACTTGAGGCTACAAAAATGACCAAAAAATGAAAATGCTTAAAATCAATTTTTGACCTTACCAGGAGGTGCACTTGGCTGAGGTGAGTAGCCTGGTATACTTGGATCTGAGAAAATCCAACTTTTCCCCCATCAAATCTGATCTGCAGATTTTTGGACTGGTGCTTATGGTACTTCTGGTACTCTGGTACTTCTGGTACTTCCGGTACTAGTTTTCTGGTACTTTTGGTACTTTTGTGAAACTAGGGCTTCACTTTTCGGGAGATATATCCACTGAAAAGGTGCGCTCTAAGTGCCAAAATGATCCTTGGGGGAAGGTGCAGCTTTCTAGGTGGTTAGGGAGCTGAAAAGATTCACTTTTGCAAAACCCTAATTTTTGGGTACGGCAACAGTGACGTTTTTCCTCTTGCGAAATATGCTTCCTTCAGGTTGGCTCTAATACCATGTTAATGTTTATGCCATTATTATATTTCTTTGCATTTCAATAGATAAGAGCATCATAAGAACAAGATCACTGAGAAATACACATTCACAAGAGACACAACATTTATCCTGGGAAACCCTCTGGGGGAAGAAAACCCGACAAAAACTTCCTTATCATAAATTGCTAATACAATGTTCAAGAGATAACTCAAACCAATATAGATAGTCCTCCCCAAAAGATGTGCCACTCTTCTTCTCCTCTCTCCAACTGGTAATTGTAGCTTGCCTCATAAGAAAATGAGCAAGTGAGTTGTGTGTTAAAGTGAGGCGCTAGCTTCCCGATATATACAAGACTAGCATGTGTGAAAGGGTTTCACTGGCAGGGCCGACCTCTCACTCTGGGTGGGTAAACCCACCTTTAATTTAATTCTAGGTCTCAATAATAACCACTAGGGCCGACTTCTTATTCTACCTATTACAATTGTTCGATGACCAATCCGCAAAAGGGGATTTGGTCCTAATACAATTACCTACATGATTAATCCACAATGGGGATTAATCCTATAAATAAAATAACAATAATAATAAGAATACTCTTCGCAGTTACATTATTTCAACAGAACTAGCCCATTGGGTAGCGGTGCATCGGGGGTCAAATTGATTGAATGCTTAACCTGACAGTGCAGAGGTACCCCAGTGGGTGAAGAGACTATGTCTTTGTATTCTTGCACGACCTTATCCACTTGCTTCTATGGCATGAAGAGACCTTCCATAGAGGCCATGGATGTGGTTACAATATTCCACTCACTTTGAGTGCGAAAAACGAAGAAAACAAACTTCCCAGTCTGAGGGATGACCTTCCTACATTGCTTGGCAGAGATCAAGGAAATGGCAGTAGGTGGAACTACCTCAGGAATCCTGTACAGTTTCCTATCCAAAGTAATAATAACACTACAAGGCATAGACTCATATACAGCATGACGTTTCCATAAATAAGGTTGGCCCAGAAGAACATCACAAACTTCAAGAGGGACTACATCACACAATACCTCATCTTTGAAGGGCTTGATGTTGTAGGGAAGGCGAAATTGTTGGTAGACATGGAGATCGCTCCCTTGGCGGAGCCATCCAATGGTGCACAGTTGTGGATGCAGTTTTGTCGGCAAAGCCAACCACTTGATGACCTCCACTGGGATGAGGTTCTTCTGGCTACCACTGTCAACGATGAAGTGCAACGGAGTACCCTTTACCCACATCTGTGAATACAAGAGGCACTTACCTTCCTCTGGTTCATCAAGTTCACTGGGATGGATCTTGGTGGTAGCAATGGTGGCACTGGGTTCTGCATCAATGATCCATCTCCCTTTTTCTGGTTCTGACTCAAAGTCAAAACCCCCATTGATTCAAAGGCTTTCACCTCGGCCACCAATGACTGCTTTGAGAAACATTCAGCGGTGTTATGCCAGGGGCTCTTATGGAACTCGCACCACTTCCCAGTGTTTTTCTTCGTCTTCCCATGGTCCTTCTTTGTTTGCGACTTAGACTGGTTGTCCTAAGGTTGTCCATCCTTTCTTTGTCCTTTGTTTTGTGAGTTGGGGTTGCCTTTTCCCTGCTTCTGCTATGAGGATTTCACAAACCCAAACTGGGGTGTCTTTTGTTTAAGCTTCTGCTCGATTTTGGAAGCATATCAATAGGTCATGCCCAAGGACAAGATGTCCAAAAACTCCATTTTTGTCTAGATGTATCTATGCAGACCTTCGCGGTACTTGAGCACCAGATGTCACTCAGAGTCTTTCATACCCAGCTTGGTGCACAAGGTATTGAAGACATTGGTGAACTCTGGCATTGTTTGGTCCCTTTCTTGTTGCAGTCTGGTCCATCTTGTATATAAGTCATCATAACTTCCAACAGGGTAGTATTGTTCCTTAATAGTGTTAAATTTTGAGCTTGATTTCTTAAGCGGATTATTTCTTTGAATTCTTCAACACTTTGATTCCATCTTAAAACATTTCAACAATATAGAATCATAACTGAATAGCAATAATGATGTAGATACGTAAGCATGCACATCAACAACACATATACCCTTGGGAAACCTTGTACAGGGAGAAAACCCCAACAAACGATATTCCTTTATTGCATTAATAATGTAAGATCACTTACAAACATCCACCGTGAAAACTTTGCTCTTAAAGAGCTTGCCAAGTTGACTCTGACCTAACAAAGACTTAAGAGACCTTCCTGATATATATATGTATCTGAGTTGCCTTCAAAGACTGAGATATGTTGCCTCTTATGAACTGATATATCAGCTCTGATATGGGTTGTTGTTGCTGCCTCTGATTGACTGATATGTTGTCCTGTATAGGACTGATATACTGTCTTGTTTAGCACTGATATGTTGTCCCTTTATAGGACTGATATGTTGACTCTTACAACATTGTTTGTTGCCTCTATATGTGCCTCTAATATGTTGATATGCAGCATTGATTTGTTTCATCTATATGTTGTCTCTACAGCACTGTTTGTTGCCTCTATATGCACATCTAATATGTTGATATGCAACATTGATTCGTTGCCTCTATATGATGTCTCTACAGCACTGTTTGTTGCCTCTATATGATGTCTCTACAGCACTGTTTGTTGCCTCTATATGCACCTCTAATATGTTGATATGCAGCACTGATTTTCTGCCTCTATATGATGTCTCTACAACACTGATTGTTGCCTCTATATGCGCCTCTAATATGTTGATATGCAACATGGATTTTTTGCCTCTATATGTTGTCTCTAGCACTGATATGCTCTTGTATTTGCCTCACCCTTGACCTGCATAGAACTGTGTAGAAGAGAGAGGTAGAACTTTGCTTATAAAGGAGTGAAGAGGAGAAGAGGAGAGGGCTCAAAATAGAGGTGTGAAAGCATGCTTGACTTAACTCAGCATTACACTTTAGTTCGAAAATATAACTAGACTTGAGACTTCAGTTACAACTCAGCATTACACTTTAGTTCGAAAATAGAACTAGACTTGAGACTTCGGTTACAACTCGACTCTTTACAAGGAAATTCAAATTTCTCTTCATGGTGGACAATGTTACACGTGCCAACGCACTAGATCAATACATTTATATCATTTGGAATATTAGGAATATCCTTTGTTTCTAGCTCATAGGAATTTTATATTCAACCTAACTTTTGCTAGATGCATTGACTTTTTCTCATGGCTCACAAGGCTTGACTAGGCTCACAGAGGTTGTACGTTCCCCCTGACTTTTGCACTAGGTCTATGCTCACAGAGGTTGTACGTTCCCCTTGACTTTTCCACTAGATTGTCTATGCTCACAGAGGTTGTACGTTCCCCCTGACTTTTGCACTAGACTTACATAGCATCTCGTTCATCCAGACTTTTGGTTTGACTCACAGAGGTTGTACGTTCCCCCTGTCTTTTGTCAATACCTCACAAAACTGGTTGATTCTCCAAATCTCCCTAGCTAGCCTCAAGGTGGCCCATATGGCCTCTCATTGGAGAATGACTGTCGATGTTTCCAAATTTAACACTCCCTATCAGCGAGGGAGCCATTCTTAGCCACACCAAACTTGCCTCTCAACTGCACACATTGTCTCGAGGTCAGAGGCTTGGTCAGGATATCAGCTACCTGCTCACTCGTGGTTATGTAATGTAACTTTACAGTTTTTCTCTGGACCAAGTCTCGGATGTAGTGGTACTTCATGTCAATATGTTTTGACCTGTCATGAAATACCGGGTTCTTTGTCAATTTTATGCAACTTTGATTATCACAGTGAGCCACCGTCGTCTCGAGCTTGTCACCAAACAACCAAGAAACCAATTTTCTAAGCCATATTGCTTCCTTGCTAGCATCACTTGCTGCAATGTAATCAGCCTCCACTATATTCTGTGCAATGGATCCATGTTTCTAGCTTGACCAAGATATCATAGCAGATCCTAAATTGAAGCAGTATCTAGAAGTACTCATCCGATCCACTAGGCTTCTTGCCCAGTCAACATCTGCATACCCATGCAAAAATAAACCACCACTAGATGTATATCTCATACCATAAGTAATGGTCCCTCTGAGATATCTCAAGATGTGTTTTGCTACCACCCAGTGTCTCTGTCTCGATTCAGTCATGAGCTGACTCATTGCAATCACTACATAGCATATATCTAGCATGGTGTGGATCATTACATCAATGATCCAATCAGCTGCCTATACATGGTGGGATCCACCAAATTTGAACATGTATCAGACTCATGCAGCTTCCTCAGGTTGGTAACCATCGGAGTAGAGATGGATTTGCAATCCATCACACCAAACCTCTTTAGTACATCCACTGTGTATTTTCCTTGTGTCAGAAATATCTCTCCATGTCTTTGCCACACTTCCAATCCTAGGAGGTAATGCAACAAACCTAAGTCTTTCATCTCGAATTCTGAGGTTAGCTCCCTCTTACACCAAGCTATTAGCCCTTCATCTCCTTTTAGAAAGAGGTCATCAACATACAAGATTAGTATAACAGGTTGGTTACCTCTTACCTTGAAGTACAGATTTGCATCAACATCACTTTTCTGAAAGGTCGAGCTTTTAAGAAAGTCATCAATCCTATCATACCAAACTCTGGGAGCTTGCTTAAGACCATACAAGGCCTTCCTTAGCTTGCATACATGAGTGCCTTTGTTATGCAGTACAAAACCATCTGATTGTTCCACGAAGACCTCTTGTTCAATATTTCCATTCAAGAATGTTGTTTTTACATCCATCTGATGTAGCTTCCAACCAAGAAGGGAAGCTAAAGCAATAATAGTTCGAATGGAGGTATACCTGGCTACAAGAGCAAAAGTCTCTTTGTAGTCGATTCCTTCTTTCTGAGTGAATCCTCTGGCTACAAATCTTTCTTTGAACTTTTCCACACTTCCATCAGCTGCATGTTTGATCTTATAGATCCATTTGGAAGAAACCATTGATTTGTCTTTTGGCCTCGACAAAATGTCCCAAACATTGTTCTTTAGAATAGACTTGTATTCCTCAAGCATGACATCCTTCCATACTTGTAATTTATCTGATTCTTCAAATGAAGAAGATTTGGCATCACTGATGCTTCTCATCAGTGCAACATAGCCTCCAAACCTGTGAGGCCTCTTACTTTCCCTGAAAGTTCCTTTGGGAGCAGCTACTCTTTCAGCTTCATTCATTGTTTCTTTAAGCCACCCTGGCTTCCTTTTGGATGGAGGTTCTTCAAGAGTTCTTTATAAATTTTCAGCAGGTTCTAGGGGCTCATTACTTGGACCTTCATGAGGTTCCTCCCTCTGATAATCTAACTCTTCATTTTCAGAAGAGGGTGAAGCTGGTTGAACTGCTTCTAAATCCTGATGAAGCTCTCTGGATTTCTTGAATGTGGCTTCCTCATGGAAAGTCACATCTCTGCTTACCTCTATCTGTCGCTGACCTAGTACATAAATCCTGTAAGCCTTGGATTTCTCATTGTACCCCACAAAAACCCCTTTCTTGCCTAAGGACTCCATCTTTGTCTTATTTTCCTTAGGGACATGAATATACATAGGACACCCAAATATTCTTAGATGCCCTACTTCATGTTTGATCCCTGAGAAGACCTCTTCAGGAGTCTTGTCCTTCAAGATAGCATGTGGACACTTGTTCTGAATATACGCGACAGTGGAGGTAGTTTCTTCCCATAAAGAATTTGGTAGATCCTGGTCAAACATCATTGCTTTCGTTGCCTCACAAATTGTCATTTTTTTCCTCTCAGCAACTCCATTTTTCTAAGGGTTATATGGCATGGTCAACTGTCTCTTGATTCCTGTTGACTTGCAGAAATCCTCAAACTAGAGAGATTCAAACTCTCCTCCATTGTCTGTTCTAAGGGTTCTGATGTGTTTCCCTGACTGCTTTTCAATAAAGGCTTTATACTCTTTGAATTTATCAAATGTGTCACTTTTAGCTTTAAGTAAATATATCCAACATTTTCTTGAGTAATTATTAACAAAAAGGACATAATACAAACAACCACTGAGTGAAGGAGATGCCATGGGACCACATACATCAGAATGAACCAGATCTAAGATGCTCTGAGATCTGCTGTCATTACCAGGAAATGCTTTCTTTATATTTTTACCTAGCATGCATCCTTTACAAATTTCATTTTTACTAAGAGAGATAGAGGGCATGCCACATACCATGTTCTGTAGATCTGGAAGTGCTTTGTAATGAAGATGTCCAAGTCTTATGTGCCACAACTCGATGGAGCTGGTCGCATCATGAGCGAATGCCTGAACTAATTGTCCTATCACGACATACAATCCTCCTCTGCGAGTCCCAATGGGTTATGTTGTACTTAAGTGGCTACCTTTAGCCCACAGTAGTGCCTTTTTGTCCTTGAAGATCACCCAATATCCCTTGTCCTCAAGGGTTGCAACTGATAGTAGATTCTTTTTTAGCCCTGGAACATATAATACTTCATCAACATGAAGTCTAGCCCCAGATTCCAATCTGAAGGAGATAGAACCTACTCCCTCTATCTTGTAACATTTGTCATCCCTAAGCTCGACCTGCTCTACAAAAGATTTTGTCTTGAAATCTGAGAGGATCTCCTTGTACCCTATCATGTGCTTTGATGCACCACTGTCTACTAACCAAGTTTTCGGCCCCGTGAAAATTGAATTGGATAAGGAAGAAACCAAGTAATATTCTTTTCTATTTTCTTTCTCATTAGAAGGACTTTTCTATTTTCTTTTGGATTGATCATCCTCAGTAGTTGAGGCATGATGTTTCCCTTTCCTTGGATATTTCTTTCTAAACCAACAGTCTTTAGCAAAATGACCCAACTTATTACAACTAAAGAATTTAATCTTAGATGTATCAATACACTTTCCTTTGAATGTACCTTTGGTGTTTGGCTTCCTCTAAGAGCCTTTCTGGAAAGTTCATTTTTTCTTTCCCTTGAATCTTGATGTTAAAGTTGAATGCTCTTCTTTCGTTGGCTTGCTCCTAGTAGTAGTGAGACTCTCCTCCTAGAGGCAATCATGCCATAACCTCTCAAACGTGGGTTGAATCTCTCTCCCACTTACACTAGATAAGAAGGTCTCCCATGAAGAAGGAAGACCATCAAATATGGCATGCACTAAATCATCATCGTCCACTGCACCCCTGTGACCAAAAGTTGATCTTTGATCTAGGCTATCCTGGAACAGAAAAATGCTATTCACCTCTCTCCATCTTCAAATACTTAAGCTTGTGCTTAAGTGTCTTCTTATGAATTGGAGTCTGTTTCTCATACAGATTCACCAAGGTATCCATACAGTGCTTGGCAATCATTAACAAAGTCATTGTCAACAGTATATTGTCTTTGACTGAGTCAAAGATGATTCGCTTGGCAAAATATTTGTTATCCAGAGCTTCCACACATTGAAGTTGGCAGCTCCTTCGAGTCTATTCACAGCCCTGACTGAAATGGAGGATGCCATGGACCTCACACTAGAAACTTAATCAAGCTTGCTTGGATCTGTGTGTACCTGCTGCTGCACTTCAAAAATCTTATCACACCCTAAGCTCTAATACCATGTTAAATTTTGAGCTTGATTTCTTAAGTGGATTATTTCTTTGAATTCTTCAACACTTTGATTCCAGCTTAAAACATTTCAACAATATAGAATCATAATTGAATAGCAATAATCATGTATATACGTAAGCATGCACATCCACAACACATATACCCTAGGGAAACCATGTACAGGGAGAAAAACCCCAGCAAACGATATTCCTTTATTGCATTAATAATGTAAGATCACTTACAAACATCCACCATGAAAACTCTTCTCTTAAAGAGCTTTCCAAGTTGAGTCTGACCTGACAGAGACCTAAGAGACCTTGCTATTATATATGTATCCGCGTTGCCTTAAAAGACTGAGATACATTGCCTCTTATGAACTGATATATCAGCTATGATATGGGTTGTTGTTGTTGCCTCTAATTGACTGATATGATGTCCTGTATAGAACTAATATACTGTCATGTTTAGCACTGATATGTTGTCCCTTTATAGGACTGATATGCTGACTATTACAACATTGTTTGTTGCCTCTATATGCGCCTCTAATATGATGATATGCAGCACTAATTTTCTGCCTCTATATGTTGTCTCTACAACACTGTTTGTTGCCTCTATATGCACCTCTAATATGATGATATGCAGCACTGATTTGATGCCTCTATATGTTGTCTCTAAAGCACTGTTTGTTTCCTCTATATGCACCTCTAATATGTTGATATGCAGCACTTATTTGCTACCTCTATATGTTGTCTCTATAGCACTGATTGTTGCCTCTATATGCACCTCTAATATGCTGATATGCAACACTGATTTGTTGCCTCTATATGTTGTCTCTACACCACTGATATGCTCCTCTATTTTCCTCACCCTTGACCTACATAGAATTGTGTAGAAGAGAGGGGTCGAACTCTGCTTATAAAGGAGTGAAGAGGAGAAGAGGAGAAGGCTCAAAATAGAGGTGTGAAAGCATGCTTGGCTTAACTCAACATTACACTTTAGTTCAAAAATATAACTTGACTTGAGACTTCAGTTACAACTCAGCATTACACTTTAGTTCGAAAATAGAACTAGACTTGAGACTTCAATTACAACTCGACTCTTTACTAGGCAATTTGAATTTCTCTTCATGGTGGATAATGTTACACGTGCCAACGCACTAGACCAATACATTTATATCATTTGCAATAATAGGAATATCATTTTTTTCTAGCTCATAGGAATTTTATATTCAACCTAACTTTTACTAGATGCCTTGACTTTTGTTCATGGCTCACAAGACTTGACTAGGCTCATAGAGGTTGTACATTCCCCTTGACTTTTGCACTAGTTTGTCTATGCTCACAAAGATTGTATGTTCCCCCTGACTTTTGCACTAGACTGTGTATGCTCATAGAGGTTCTACGTTCCCCCTGACTTTTGCAGTAGACTTACATAGCATCTCATTCGTCCTAACTTTTGGTTTGACTCATAGAGGTTGTACATTCCCCCTGGCTTTTGTCAATACCTCACAAAACTAGTTGATTCTCCAAATTTCTTTGGCCAGCCTCAAGGTGGCCCATATGGCCTCTCATTAGAGAATGACTGTCGATACTACCAAATTTAACAAATAGCATCCCTGAAAGAACCCCAAGTCAGTGCGAATACAAATAATGTAGATTCATTTGTTGCATTTTTCTCACAAAAAGTATCCCACCAATCTTGGACTTGGAGGACGGCCTTAGGGAGTGCAAATGTAATCTTTACTCTATCTGAAAAGTTATGGATAGAAAAATACCCTTCTAGAAGGTTTAACCATTTGTCTACATCATCTGCATCTATTTGACCTTCAAATATAGGAATATCAAAATTGATCGGTACCTTGAAGGAGGCGGCGCCTCCGCTCGAGGAAGATGCGTCACCTATCGACAGTCGTCGAAGGATTTGCACAAAATTATCCATCATCTCATTCCCCTGTCGCGTGAGGGCTTCCTCGAGCAACAGTTTAAAGGGATATTATGCCCCATCCTCTCTGTTTTCTTCCCCCATGGGCATCCATCGGGTTCGACAAGGCCGATCTTGCAAAGGCTCAACTAGTTCGAGTCGCAACTACTTATACCCGACCTCATTGGGGACATGCACAGAGAAACAAATGAAGAGCAAACCGCTATGATACCACTGATCCAGATTTATGAGCAGAACGAAATGAAACACAAATATATAACATTAAAACAGATATACAGTGAACAATAACAGAGATACAATGAAACATAACTTCTATTCAATAAAGAAATCTATTGAAACTGTAAAATGCAGAATGAAACAATCTTGCTCAAATGGTGGTAGCTAATCTCTGAGAAAAGATGTGGCAGCTACGAATTCACCTGAGAACATTACAATGAGGCCTACATGTATTTTTAGCATCAAGAAGTAATTAGAAAACCCTAGACATCCAAAAACCTAACCCTAGGAGATGAAGCGCCAAAAGCATGTGGGCCCCAATGGGGTAAGTTGGTACATCAACTTCTCGGGGTCATAAATTTTTCATACGATCTCTGTTTTTGGCACACAATAGCCCATTGGAAAGGTCTATCCAAGGACTACACATTTTGTCGTCACACTTTGACTTTGTTTTAGTGTGACCGTGGTGAGCCCAAAAAAAACATTGTTTAGGGCCTCAAAATGGCCCCGGAAGTTTAGGACCCAAAAAGCTAGAAAAAAACTGCCAAGATGAAAACTGTATGTGAGCCAGTTGGAAAATGTGGGTGGCCACCGATATCCACTTGGATCACCCAAGGCATGATCTTTGTTGCAGGATGAAGTTGACAATTCTAGTGCTAGAAGGGTGTAGCATAATGCATCTCAGACTAATTATGTAGGGGTGGAAAAGGGAGCAGAGAACTCGAGAAAACAAAGTCAAGGCCCAAAGTGTGTGAATCAAAGGAACCAAAGGGATGAAATGGTCTTAAAGGAAGAAGTGAAAATGCATCAAGTGATCAATTTATCTCAACAAGCTCTCACCGAAAGATTCTTTTATCGCAATGTCAAAGGGCTCTATGAAGGGGTGGATGGAGTCAATGTCGGTGTCAATTCTAGGGTATGTTCCAATTTGTCATCTATTAGTTCAGGATTGTATGGTGTTTATTTTCAAGGAAGAGAGAGATGCTCAAAAAATCATGAGCACCAGATGGATGTGGGGGCATTGGTCACTTCTAAAGAAGTGGTGCCCTTTCTTTGACCCTAAGCTTGAAAAATCACCAATTAAAGCAATATGGGTTATACTTCTAGGTCTTCCACTCAAATTTTGGCTTGCGGATGTTTTCAAGGATATTGTGAATTGCATTGGTTCTTTTGTGGAGGCATATTATAACTTTCAGAACTCACATATATTTTCTATTATCTGAATATTGGTTGAAACGAACCTTAGAAACAACATGGAAATAGACATGGTGATTTAGCTCAAAGGAAGAGAACATTGTCAAGTCTTGGATTACATATAGGTACCCTTTCAATGTGTGAGGTGTCATTCATATGGCCATGTGTCTTTAGACCATGCCCTGAAGTTGACCTAGAAAATTTGGAGAAAGAAGGATTTAGTTAATTCTACAAATCACATTGGTGGGGTTCTAGCCACAAACTTCTTTTTTCAAAGATTGAGAAAGTAGGAAAAGTTGCTCAAAAATATCTCACATATGCCAACAAAGGAAAGGATTCTATATAAAGTAAAGGAAGTTGATGATGTCGGAGAGGAAGCTTTAGTCAAGGTTGTGTCAAAGGAGGTCAAGAAAAAGGCTTCAATATCTAAAGGAATGAAAGATGGGTCGATCTCGAACTCTACAATCATGGAAGCAAATGATCCAGATAAGTCGATCTCAATTATTCCTACTCCTTTATTTCCTATAGATTCCTTAAAGGGACAAGATAGTGAATTAACACCTGGGAATAAGAATTCATGTGGTCCAATCCCCTTTGATTCTAAAATTTGAGAATATTATTAATGTGGAGGTTTTTTTCTCCAATATTGTTTTGTGGAATATGTAGGGAGTAAGGAAGATGAGGAGTTTAATCTCAAAAGGAATACCTAGGAAAAGTGGGGAGATTGGAAAGGTCATAGATATTTGATTTCTCAAGAGCAAGCCAACATTTCAGAAGTCTATAGATATACTTTAAGGCCAAGGAAACTTGGGGTGGGAAAGGTAGAGTTTAGGATTCAAGGGGCACTTAACTTGGATGATACAAAAGGAAAATTCATTGGTGGTAGGGGGAAAAAATATCACATGTCTTTAGCTCAGAGTAAGGCTAAGAAGGAAATCCATCAAGGTAAACAAAAAACTCTTCATGGGGATTATCTTAGAGGCCATGACCCAAAGGAGGATTTACCATGATCATTATGGCATTCAATGTTAAAGAGTTGGGCATCCCCTCAAAGAAATCTACCCTTTGTAGGCTTGTTGACCTCCATAATCCACGTGTGATTATGTTACAAGAGATAATGGGGGATGGGGATAAGATTACAAGGCATATATCAAAATTTATGAAAGACTGGATTTTTTCTCTATTTACTCTATAGGTAGGTCTGGGGGGTTGATCATAAGGTGGATAAAACACATTGTGAGACTAACCAACAATGGTTCTTGACTCAAGAATCGAAGATGAACTCACCTCCTTGGAGTTGGGAAGATTTTTCTTTGTAGTGAACATTTATGGACCCTATGAAAATGGGGTGGCTTACTAGGAGCATTTAGTTCTAAATGAATCTTTGAGAAGGTGGAATCATATTTTAGGAGGTGATTTAAATTTTACCCTAAGCAGAGATGAAATCTGCAGAAGCTTAGCGGGGGAAAATCCCTTGGAAAATTCTTTTGTTAATAACTTGAAGGAAAATGGATGGGTAGATGTTGAGCCCATTAAGAGGGGATCCACATGAAGGAATCAAGGGGTAGGGGAAGAGTGAGTTTCTAAAAGGATATATCATTTTCTCATTTTAGAAGCTCTAGTCCAAGACCAATCTACGATTAGGTCATGGATTGAAACTGAAGGGTACTCAAATCATATCCCAATTCTCATTCAATTTGCATAGGACTTTAAGCCCTTGAGTCCATTTAATTTTAATCCATCTTGGTTGGAGGATGAGGATTTTGTTAATCTAGTCAAAAAGGAGTGGAAGCACTTTGATGCCTCTCAAAGAGAATCAACAAGTTTTAGTTTGCTCGTTATCTCAAATTTGTCAAAAGAGTGGTGTCTTACTAGGATCATTTGAAAAGAGTTGGGGATGAACAAGATTTGGTTTCATTAGAACACCAAATTGCTAAATCTTACAATCGAGAAACTGAAAAAGGCTTAGATGAGACCTTGAAATAAAATATAAAGGTGTTGGAGTAGAAAAAGAGGAAGATTAGTGCAAACAAAGAGGCAGTTTGGAGGTTGAAAAGCATAGATGTATGACTCTTTGAAGGAAATGAGAACACAAAGTTTTTCCATAACTTTTCAAATTATAGGAAGAATAAAAATACTATATGGGAAAGCCAAAGGAATGATGGGACCAAAGCTCATTCTTTCAAAGACATTGTTGAGCTCAAAGTGGACATTTTGATCATATCTACAAAGAGGATGACAAGGTAAATATTCATGAGGTCACAAAGATGACATCTTTCTTCCATGGTTTTGTTATGACCTAGGGAATGAGAGAATGATGGAGGAATTATCTTTACAAATGGTACTCCACAATTTTTCGGCTCTCTCTCTCTCATTCATTCCAAGAGGGGTGTTGGATAAAATTAGGAGGATTAGCTTCACTATTTTTTGGGTGGGAAAAAAGGAGAGTGAAGGCATCCCTTTCGTTAAGTGGAAATCCATATAAAAACCCAAGGAAGTTGGTGGATAGGGCCTCAAAAACATGCATCATTTTGGGAGGGCATCAGTAGCCAAATGTTTGTGGAGGTTAATATCCAATAAGGAGATGTGGAGTCGGGTGATAATTCAAAAGTATATTGAACATGATTCCCTTGTAGACCAGATTAAGAAGCCAATCAAATCCGCCCACAATGCCTCCATTGTATGGAAGGCAATGATCTCATCTTTCTTGTTGATAAGCAATTGGCTTGCATGGAAAGTGGGGAATGGCGAGAATGTGAGGATAGGAGTAAACCCTTAGGTTGGCTATGGGGATGGTTTTAGGTTACCTAGAAATCCAATTGATACCCTTCATGAGAAAGGTATTTATTGTTGAGATTATGTACCTTGGGAAGTGTTACCCATGTGTTTGTGAGCTCCTAAACACATGTGGAAAGTACTATGTACCTTGTGCCTTCTACTTTATGTCTAATTTCACTCTGACTTAGGAGATTTAAGTCAAAAGTAAAATTTGGTCATTTTAGCCTAAATGACTATTAATTCACTTTGTGGGTGAATTAGGAGACATAAAGTGAACTTAGGGAACTTAACCCAAAGTGGGTTTGAGAGTGAGATTATTATGGGATGATCTCAACCATTGATTGGACATGAGATAGGATGATCTCATCCGTCCATTATTTAGGTTTCCTTATGGAGGTTCAAGAGGGGTGCAAAGGGAGAAGGAGAGTTCATTCACTCATTTGTTCACTTGGAGAGTTTGAGAGAGAGCATGAGGATAAGGTTGGAGGCTGGAGTTGAGGAAATCTTGGGCGCTTCTATCCATGGAGGTGGCCAGCAAGCTTAGGTCCTCATTTATTTAGTGGACTGGTTATTTCTTGGAGGAGGGCGCACTTGGTGAGGAGGGTGCATCATCAGCAAGGAGTACTTTCAGAGCTCAGTTTGTAGTGAGGTATGTTTCCGTGGGAAGCTACATCTCAGTATCAAAGTATTGTGGGAGGGTTTCTCCATCATAGCTTCCAATTGGCAGAGAGCTTCAATTCAGTGGTCTTGACAGCATTTATGGAGGGCACACTTGCTTCAGTTGGGCTTGTATTGTAGCTTGGTTCAAGCTGCTATTGTATCAGGTTCTTATGTTTATTGTACTTGTTGTATTCCACCTTCTATTCTCCACATATATACACTCATATTCCAAACTAGTTTTCCCCAGGGGTGTTTTATCCAGGGTCATGTTGACCAAAAATACCACCTTTCATCAGTTTGAATGCAGTCGGCATCGATGTCAGCATCTCAGATGCATGTGGAGGATAGGCTAGCTAGAGCTAGCAACTGGTCACCTTGGAAGGCCAAGATTTTATTTGTCTTGGAGGACCTCGAACTATGGGATATAGTTCAGGCAATTGTTCCTATTACCCCTGCTACTTACCTTGTCTTGTTAGCAGAGTTTAGGAAGAGGAACAACAAGGCAAAGAGGATGATTTTTGATGCAGTGCGGGATCACATCATTCCCCACTTGACTAGGAAAGCTTGGGAATTTGAGATGTGGGCATCTCTATGCAATATTTATGAGAGCTCTAACGAGAACCGGAAGATGGTTCTTCATGATCGACTCAGGGGCATTCGCATGCTCAAGAGTGAGACGGTGACTTCTTTCCTTGGTCGATACACCTAGATCAGAGATAAGCTTGGAGTCATTGGAGAGGTGGTGGACCCAAATTCTATGGTGAGAATAGCCTTAAACAGCTTTACCAAACCATGGGGTCCATTCGTTCGTGGCATTGTTGCCAAGGAGGTCATGCCCACTTGGGAGAGGATGTGGGATGATTTCGTTCAGAAGGAGACTAGACTTGTATCAGAGGATTTTGGACAACAGCAGATAGTGCAAGGTGATGAGGATCTTGCTCTTTGGACAAAGGGCAAGAAGAAATCCAGTCGGGGAGGTTGACAGGGTCCCAAGTTTGGGGCCCCACCACAAGGAGGAGAGAGCAACAGTGGGAAGAAGAGAGATATGAGCAAAGTGAAGTGCTTTGTTTGTGAGAAGTTGGGGCACTATGTTGGATAGTGTCACAATAGGAAGAAGAAGAGGGGTGGTACCGCAGCTACAGCAGAGGAGGCAGAGTTTCAGACTCTGTTTGAGAGAGAGTGTGCCTTCCTCATATGTTGCACATCAGTTGAGACAACACCCAGTATCTGGTATATTGAATGCGGAGCTTCGAGCCATATTATTGGATTCAGAGAGCACTTGATTGATCTCAGAGACACAGAGGTCAGGATGGAGATTTCCCTCGGAGATGACTCCTTGGTTAGAGTTGTTGGGATTGACATTTTTACCTTTCAGAGAGATGGCATGCCACCTATATCGTTCAGGGATGTTCTCTATGTCCCTAGGATGAAGAAGAATTTAATTTCAGTTTCCACCCTCCAGGATAGAGTTCTTGAGGTGTCCTTCAAAGGGACCGAGGTCTTCATACACCCTAAGGGGTCCTCGCTTACCTCAAGACAAGTGATTAGAGTGAGGGATGGGAAACTGTTCAAATTTCTTTTTCAGCCTCTTCATGCATTAACAGTGAGCAGCGACAGCAATTGACAGACATGTGAGCTATGGCATCGAAGGATGGCCCATCTACATCATGGAGCTCCTGGAGGACTGAGAGAGGTTGTGACCAGAGTGCCACAGATCAGTACAGAGCATCAAGATGTGTGTAGAGGGTGTGCGCTTGGTAAGTTTACCAAGGCCTCGTTCCCCAGCAGTGACACCAGGTCAGTTGGGATACTGGATTTAGTACACACGGATGTGTGTGGGCCCATGTCTCGAAAGTCCTTGAGTGGTTGTGAGTATTGTTATCGCACAATTTGTACTTTGATAAAGGAAAGCAAATTGGTGTAACTTGAGGTTATCCTATCATTTTCACCTCAATAGGATTCCTCTTTCTATTTAGGGTTGTAGGCCTAGGGGAGACATCCTTGGTGACCTGGGGGTTTGAGAAGGCAAGGTCAAAAAGGATATTAAGAGGTCCCCTCTCACAAGTCACCATTGATCAGAAAGTCTCAGGTTTATAACCAAAGAAGTGATAATATATCAAGATGTACCTGCCCGAAACAAAGCAACAAGAAAAGATATCTTTCGCAAGTACAACTTGTTATTAGTACTTCATAAAACCATGGACTTTATCAATAAAAGCAATAGCTAATATATGGTGAAAAAAAGAGAAATTTGTAGCAGCAATGTTTATAGGACAGTAGTTTCACAATAAGTGCCTTAAAATGGCTTCAAAATGACCAAGAATAATTACTAATCAATACCAAAATACTAGCATTTGCCAGAAGCAAATAAGACAGTGTATTTATCAACTTTCTCAATTGCTTTTAGGTGCTTTGAGTGTTGCAATAGATGGTTGTAGCTTACTTTAGTAACAACAGCAAATAGGTTAGTAGATTAAACTATTCTAAGGTTAGGAGCAATTAGTAGAGAGCTTAAGGTAAAGGTTTTGATGGTGGTTTTTGTCAATCACTCAATAGCAAGGCTTAGATCAGTGCTTTTAGGGCAAATGGAGTCTTTTAGGCAGCAACAAATCTTGAAGGAACAAATGATAATAAGAGAACTAAAGACAAGAGGGGTCAATAATTGAAGTGATGGTAACCCAAGGCTTCAATCACCAAACCATAGGGGGAAAATGGCTACTAGGAAGTAGGTAACCCTAGGCCCTACTAGTTTTCCTCCTTCTTTAGCTCAAAGATGAAAAAGATGACTGCTTAGATGAAGCAAAATGTGTTAGGGTGTTGCAATGGCAAGGACCTTATCAAAAGCTTTAAGAAACTCGGTTTTCAAGCATAATCTAGTTGGTGAAATCTATTAAGGAAAGGACAATAACATGTGCTTTAGCCTCCTAGGGTTTAAAGCTAGCAATTTCATAATCTTATTATAAATGCAAGATAAACATAACTATAATCATTCAATGAAGAAGAATTGCAGAAAATTTACTTAGATTCACCAAGAATCATCTAGCAAATAACCTAGTTGAACACTTCCACCAAGAAAAATGTCAAAATAGTCCAAAATAAGCCTCCTTCAAGAAGTGTGCACCAAATTTCAGCCAAGTAACCCTAATTAGGGCACAAATTTCAGACCTCACACTTGTGTGAGTGAAAGATGATCCATAATACAAGGGAAAAAACCCTTATTTATACAATATCAATGACCAGAATTAGGTCAAAAAGGCCGACATGGCCAGTTACACATAATATCCAGTTTTTACATCAAATGTCATAATAAAACCCTAAATCAAGTTGTAAAGATGACAGCATGCCCTTTTAGGGTGACTTTAGGCCTTCTTAGGGCAACGTTGGCCTGCTAGAGCAAACCATTAGGCCTCCTTGGGCCTCAGGATCCTGCCACACGTGCCACTTGGCACACTGACATCATGGGTGACCCGGGTGACGTCATGGGCCTTGTAAGGCCTACATCATGGTGAAAAGGGCAAGACCCCCCTAGGTCCAAGCCTGACAAGTTGTCCCTGGTGGAACGTCCTCCTCTCTCTCTGGTGCAAACCCATGATCTGTCTATGCCCCTAGCTAGGGTATCAGCATCCATCTGGTGGGCTTTTAGCCCTATGGAGGTCCGAACAAATAATCTCCCCATGTGTACCTATCCATCAGGTGTGCCCCTGCAAGATCAAAAAGTACACCCTCCATGGGCTCATAAGTCACAGGGATCATAGCAATGTCAATCACATCTAATCATCAAGTTATTTAAACATGTGCATGAAACCCCCTTTACCCAGACAAGTGCTCAAAGACGTTATGTTATTCTACAAGCCAAGTTTGGAGGGGACGCTAGGACGTCCTATTGGGCTAGTGCTCATCGAATGTGGGATGTTCCCGGGTGAAGACAAATCTAGGCCATGCAAGTGGATGAGGTGGTAAGGGATGTCTGGGCAATGGGTGCAGTGATTACAGGAAAATGTATGGCTTACCTGTGAGTGCCTCTGAAGAGGGTGAGCTAAACCTTGTCATGGATGAAAATATTTCCAATCCCATTCATGCATTTTCTCTTTTATTCTTATTGATTTTTCTTTCAAGAGGCTAGTTAGGGGACATTGCCCTGGTGTGGTGACCAGTGGTGACAATGTTACCCATAAGCATTTCACAGAAATGAGGAGGTTGGCTCGTGATGAGACCCCCTTTCTCTTGGATATGCCACCAAGAGCCACTACCCTGGCGTGGTCACCAACTGAATGGTAGTGTCATACCGCTACATTCCCATGGACCTAATAGGATGGCTCGTGCTGAGACCCCCTATCCTCTAACTAGGTCTTGATTTATCATTCTTTATGGGTCCCTCTGTTTCTTGCTGAGAAGCCTTTTATTGCTTTCTCAGGGATCCCTGGGCGAAGCATCTCAAGGTTTCATTCTTTTGGATTTTATCTTTTTCCAACTACTTTTTACCCTTTGGGCCTTTAGCCCCTTCTTCCCACAAGGTAAGGTACAACCCTTTGAAAGCTTGGCAAACCCAGTGCCCGGACCAGTGTATGGGATGGATGAGCGGGAAAAAGATGAAAAGTGGTAAGTATGGTGGGAACGAATGATGACCTTTCATAAACCCCCCGAGTGGAAACGCAAACCCTATGGGAACCAGCTTACTAGGGCATCCTATCATTCCCCCCAGATGTGGTCAAGTGGAAAGGCATAAGGTCCAAGCACACGTTAGAAGCAAAAAGAATAAAATGCACATATTCAAATATTTTGAGAATCAGAGTCACACATACCATGATACCCGAACTCGTTACCTCATGGAGCAAGAACCATTTCTATTGAAGGACCAGGCCGATGGGATGGACGTTGCTACTGCTATCAAGGTGGAGGCATTGAAGAAGAAAAGGATGGCCCTCCAAGGTCAGGCTCAAGTTGATCTAGCTCTCGGTACTCCATGTCTAGGACCTGTGGGCCTCGAGACATAATCTCCTTAGTTATCCCTAGGCTAGGAGATAACAAGTACTATCTCACATTCATTGATGACTACTCAAGGAAGACCTAGATCTATTTCATGAAGACCAAGAGTGAGGTTTTTTGCCGTCCTTATACACTCTTGCAAACGTGAGCTAAGTCTGGCTCACTTAGTGTGTCCTTGGAGGCACAATGCCTAAGTTCACATCCTAGGTTGTCACTTTGATCGGAACCTCTTCCGTCTAGGCTTACTCCTAGGAAAGCCAAAGGGGGTAGACCTTAGTTTCTAGATGATTAGTAGTTAATGTTCTAGGAGTTAATTTTAATTTCTTAAGGTTAGAGGGGATCTATCCTATGATGCTAAGGCAGCAATGCAAGATGCAAAGGGTTAGAATGTAAAGCAAAACCTTTCCCTAGGTCAACTAAGACTAGTGCCTAAGGTTGGGCAATGGGGTCAACTAGATGTTAGGGTTGTTCGTTACAAATAAATTACAAGTTGTTTACAAGATTACAAAAGAATAAAACGAACCAATAAATATTAGATACAGTTACTTACAAGTAAAAATGCTAAGATACAAATGATACAAGAGTAAGCTAACCACGTTTTATCTTTATGTGTGCAGGATATCAAAGGATTAAAGCATCAACATTAACACATCATCACATTTATGAGATCGTTGTCAATATCATCAACACATTCAAGAATATTTAGATCTTTTAAGCACAAGTATTATTGAGATTGATGAAGATTACCCACACTCTTAGTTATTCAACCCACAAGTAACTTGAATGAGTTAAGTCCCAGGTTAAGTTGTTAAGCTTTCTTAAGGTTTTCAAATTTTATTAAGATTTCACCAAAGCCTCCTCCTCCTATTGCCAAATAATTGTTGGATGCTCAAGATAGCGTGGCAAAGAGGCCAACTCTAGTAGAACCAGTCATCCCTAAAGAATGAGTACTTCCCAGAAAGGACACATCCTGTGCGCCGTGAGACAGTCGCCTGCCTACACCCTCCAATATTTTCCTCAAACCCATTTTAGATGGTGAAGATGGTGGTCTAAGGTACCCTAAATAGTCTATTAAGTATATATATGGATTAGGTAGACTTTTAGGTGGGTTTTAGAGTGTTTTGAAGATTTTATGATACTTTTAAAGTGTGATTTAGTGACTTGGCCGAAACTTATTTGACCTTAAAAATGTGTTGTTTGAGTTACAAGATCAATACCATTAACACATGTATATGTCACTAAAATACACAATAGAGGTAGCTTGAAACAAATAACAAAAGGCAAGAATAGCTTTTCAACCAATAGAGATGTGCAATCACACTTATGTTAAGTTTTGAAGCATTTAAATAAGAGCATCAGTGTGAAAGAGAAGAAGACTTATGTGTGCCTACTTATCAACTTAAAAGAAAGGAGTTACTCCTAGTATATGGCATCAAAAAAAATTATGCAATAAACAAAACACCATTCACTTAGTTAAGCATTTAGTTCATAGATCTAAGCATGAGACATCAAAATGAGCATTTGTAGTGAACTAAGCATGCATGAGATCTAGTTGAGTTGATTTAGGTGCCCAATAGGCTTAAGCTAGAGAATTACTTAGTGTGTTAGATCTAGATCTAGGATATCATAACATTAAGCATTTAGATCATTAACCATAAATTAAAACCCTAACCTAACCTTTTGGGGTATTCCTCTCCCAAATAGGTAGGCAATTAAATTAGCTTTCTTAATTAGAAATTATTGAGAAAACGAAGAAACAAGCAAGCAAGAGATTCAACTAAGGAAAGAAAGAGGCAAGCAAACAAGAAGCAAATCCTACCCCACGTCCTAGGGTTTGAGAGATACCCTTTATCTCACAAACCCTCACGTCCTAGCAAGAGAAAGGTAAAAATCAAAATCTAGACTAAAACCCTAAATACCCAAGGTTCACATGTGGGAGGGGGTCGTACCCTCTTTCCTCCCACAAATGTGAGCCACTACAAGCAAGAAAAGAAGGATAAAATTTAAGGAAAACACTAGGAAATTGAAGGAGCAAGGTTGAGAAATAGCTACCAATCCTTTTGGGGGTCTTTGAGTGTTGTGTGGATGCCTTTAGGTAGCCAAAACCCCTCTCAACCAGATCTGAACCTGCAAAAACTAGCAAGGTATCCTTGCTGGAAATAACACACAACCAATCTACAAATGAAGAAAAAAAATTTCCTTTTTAGGGCAAAATTTTTTCTTAAGAAAAATTTGAAATTTTTGATATAGAATGACCTATCTTACTAGATTATGCTAGTTGAAATATATGGAAGTGAACAGTGATATAAGAGAAGAGTAAGGGTTAGAAAAGCATGGAGTATAGATGTGTCTCAAGAGATCCTTCTTGCTTGTGGTGTTCCCAATGAAACCCTTGAAGCAAAACCTACAAAAACTTGAAAGATGATGTGCATATAAGAGATAATATGTTGAATATGTTAACAAGATGACACTTCAATCCTATCCAACATATCAAGATATATAGATCTACAAGAACATGCATTGCTCCTCTAGTTATCCTCCAAAGCTTCTCCTTTATTATTAATCAAGAAAATAGATCTTGGAGAGAAAATACTCCAAAACCCTAAGAGCATAGAATGGAAATGATGGAACAATAGAGAGAGAGAGAGAGAGAGAGAGGAAAATCAAGCAGCATAACAATAGCTCAAGATATGGTGTTTTGGGAATGAGGAGAGGGATCTATTTATACTTGGAGAGGCAAACCTAGCTCTCTTGGATCAATTCCAAGTGTCCAACACCAAGCATAAGAGTAGATCGCAAGGCTAAGGCACACCATCTAGGGTTTAGATCATAGATCTAGGGTGTATATTAGTGAGGGAAGTGTTGGGATCAAGAAAAGAGTAGTGGGAGGTCTATGGAATTCGTGCCAAGGGAGAGGAAGAGGCCCCAACAATTAAAAACGAATTTTCCTTGGACATCAACAAAAGGGGGGCGTAACTCTCCTTGGAGGGTGCAAAAAAAGGGGGAAATGGAAGGAATGGAGGGGGATTAATGAGAAAAAGGGAGTGGGATCACCCTAGGAGGAAATGTGGAGGTTAAAGGGAGTCATTACTCATGAGAGGGGGCCCCATTTAAGTCACAACGTCCACCACCAAGGAAAAACGTCAATCCCCTTAGGGGGGCGTAACTTTTGAGTGAAAATAGGGTGAAAGGGGTTAGAAGAGGTTGGAAAAGGTTAGGAGGGTCATGTTATGCTTAGGGGGTCTCTCTCTAACCTTTATTCCATCATTTTACATCCTCTAACTCATTATTACAATTTTTACATTTTTGCAATGTTTGGACTTTAGCAATTAAAATTGTTGTTTTAGATTGACTAACACTCCGGGTGGACAAACCCATGGCTAAAGTTGTCTGACTGAGCTGAAACTTGGTCCATGGATGTTGGGGGTGCTATTCCATTTCTTTGGAGCAAAAATACCCCTATCAAAAGTCCAAGGACCTAGTTTTTACAATTATTGCTCAAAAATAATTAATTAATTAAATAATTAAACCTCCAAACTTAAGGAAATTTAATTAAAAATTAATTAATTAAAAAAAATTATACTAGACTCGACGAAATTCCATGAAACTTTCTAAGATGTCTTGCATGGTCATTTACAATGATTCCCTATAATAGTTACCAAAAGATAAACCCACTAGAACGTCGTTCACCACTTTGGAGGAATTATTGCAAGTGTGAGGGAAAAACTCAAGGGAAATCAAGAGGGTTGAAAAGCCCAATTGATAACCTAAGGATAAAAAACCCTTGATGAAAGGAACTGTCCCAGTGAACTGATCCCAAGGTAACTGACCTAGACATGACTCATGCAGACCTATGACATTATTAACCCACGTAGGGGTGTGAAAATTCCAATTACCAAAAGAAGTGTTGGGGCCAAACATGCCATGTAGAACCAAAGTCTTTGACAAATTTGCATCTGATGATGCATCTCTTCATGGCACATGGAGTTGACCACCTGTGTTGGAAAGGCGGTCAACAAGGTCTTCAAGAGGTTCCAAGAGTTCAGAGCTCTTGTGGAGAACCAGTCTAGAAAGAGGATCAAGGTCTTGTGGTCAGATAATGGAGGAGAGTATTCCTCCACTCAGTTTGTAGACTTTTGTGCCCAGCATGGGATCAGAAGACAAATGACCATACCATACAACCCCCAGCAGAACAGGGTTGCCGGGAGGAAGAACTGGGCTATCACCGGTGTAGCAAGATCCATGTTGCACGATCAGAGTTTGCCTCTTTACCTATGCGCAGAGGCGAGTGCTACTGCAGTTTACCTGCAGAACAGGAGTCCCCACAGGATATTGAGGAAGATGACTCCTAAGGAGGCCTTCACTAGTAGGAGGCCCGATGTCGAGCACATCAAGATCTTTGGGTGCTTGACCTATTCTTCTGTCCCCTCAGACAAGAGGTCAACACTAGACCAAATATCTATTTTTCCATGAACACTCTCAGCCAGCATATGGTAGAGCCAAGTGTTCACTGGATTGGGGCAAAACATGTGTTGAGGTACATTGTTGGGACAGTTGATTTTGACCTGGACTATATCAGAGGTGATGGGGTCAGTTTGGTTGGCTACACCGACTCGGACTAGGCAGGATGTGCCACTGACAGAAAAAGCACCTCAGGGTGTTGCTTTGGTTTGGGGTCAGCACTTGTTTCCTGGTTTAGCCAAAAGCAGAAGTCGGTTGCTTTGAGTTTCGTTGAGGCAGAGTACATGGCGGCTAGTCAGGCTAGTTGCAAGGCCATTTGGCCTCGTAAGATGTTGGTAGGATTATTTGGTCAGGAGATGCCACTGACTGTCATACACTACGATAATTAGAGTGGTATCAAACTCTCTGAGAATCCAGTTTTCCATGACCGGTCGAAGCACATTGAGATCATATATCACTTCATCAGAGATTAGGTTCAGAGAGGGGCAGTGCAGTTACAGTATATATCGACTGACGAGCAGATTGCAAACATTCTCACCAAGGCCTTGCTAAGGGGAAAACATGTCTACTTCAGAGACAAGATGGGCTTGGTGAGAAACACTTTCCTCGATAAGAGGGAATGTTGAGATTATGTACCTTGGGAAGTTTTCCCCATGTGTTTGTGAGCTCCTAAACACATGTGGGAAATACTATGTACCTTGTGCCTTGTACTTTATGTCTAATTTCACTTTGACTTAGGAGATTTAAGTCAAAAGTGAAATTTGGTCATTTTAGCCTAAATGACTATTAACTCACTTTGTTGGTGAATTAAGAGACATAAAGTGAACTTAGGGAACTTAACCCAAAGTGGGTTTGAGAGTGAGATTATTATGGGATGATCTCAACCATTGATTGGACATGAGATAGGATGATCTCATATGTCCATTCTTTAGGTTTCCTAATGGAGGTTCAAGAGGGGTGCAAAGGAGAAGGAGAGCTCATTCACTCATTTGTTCACTTGGAGAGTTTGAGATAGAGCATGAGGATGAGGTTGGAGACTGGAGTTGAGGAAAGCTTCTATCCATGGAGGCAGCCAGCAAGCTTAGGTCCTCATTTATTTAGTGGAGTGGTTCTTTCTTGGAGGAGGGCGCATCATCAGCAGGGAGGACTTTCAAAGGTCAGTTTGCAGTGAGGTTTGATTCAGTGGGAAGCTACATCTCAGTATCAGAGTGCTATGGGAGGGTTTCTCCATCAGAGCTTCCAGTTGGCACAGAGCTTCAATTCAGTGGTATTGACAACATTTATGGAGGGCGCACCATCCTAGGGCACACTTGCTTCAGTTTGGCTTGTATTGCAGCTTGGTTCAAGCTGCTATTGTATCAGGTTCTTTTGTTTATTGTACTTTTTGTATTCCACCTTCTATTCTCCACATATATACACTCATATTCCAAATTGGTTTTCCCCGAGGGGGTTTTATCCAGGGTCATGTTGACCAAAAATAGCTATGTTCATTTTCATGTATGTTAGTGTTTAGAACAATGGTATTTTCAGCAGAAAATATCTCTAGGTGTGTTACATATATTTTGGTATGCATGTGCTAACATCTTGGTGACTAAAACTACATGCTAGAGCACCTAAATGGCCTATGTAACCGTAACAAAACAACAAAGAAGTTCCTGAACAGTTTGTTGTTATAAAACTGCAGCAAACCATTGTTTGATAGTTGAAACTTACAACTAACTTGAGGTCAAAGATAGACCTAGTTGGCAGCTTGTTAGGACCTGGAAAATCTTCATGGTATCAGAGCTTGGTGGCTGATTTTGGGACCTGTGGGTTATGGGCCCACCACGCTTCCGTTGTGCAATGGTCTCATCTTTCTTGTTGATAAGCAATTGGCTTGCATGGAAAGTGGGGAATGTCGAGAATGTGAGGATAGGAGTAAACCCGTAGGTTGGCTATGGGGATGGTTTTAGGTTACCTAGAAATCCAATTGATACCCTTCGTTAGAAAGGTATTTATAATCTTGCTTAGGTTGATTATCCCAAAATGAGTACTATTTGGCACCAAGAATGGAAAAGTGCATCCCTTCTAGGGGTAGAAGGTCATGAAGGAGCATAATGGGAAGGTTATATAATTAGGCCAAAGAGTAGTCATGTCAAAATAAAGGAGGAAGATGACACCTCCATTTGGACCAAAATCACTACCCCTAGGGTTTTATACTCCCAAATTAGGTTATAAAGCAACATTTGTTGAGAGACCTAAAAATCATTCAATGGTAGTGGAAACCATTATGAAAGATCAGATCTCCCTTGAAAGATATAACTTTCATGTGTCTCCCTTGAAAGCTAGAACCTTCATGTGGTTGGTTATCATGAACAAGGCGCTGACCTAGGAAGTGCTTCAAAGGAATAAGCAAGGTCCTAATAGGTGTGTGTTGTGTCAAAAAAATGAAGAAACAATAAGTCATTTATTAATTCATATCAAACTATCTCAAAAGTTTGATCTCAAAGCCCAAGCTAAAAGATAACAAGGCTCCCTTATAATAATTGTCGAGCATCGAGCATGAAAGGAAAGTAAGAATATTTGAAGGAAAATCCATTCCTCCTTTCCAATGTGCTACTTGGATTAAGGCCATTTTTGGAAACTATAGGTCTGAATCTAATTCTCATGTGCATAGACAAATTGACCCAATTCCCATTGACAAGTCTGGAGACTGGGGCTTTTTTGATGGAGCAAGCTCAAGGTCTCTTTCAAGATGTGGAGCATGAGGCCTTCTCTATCTAAATGATGATCATTATTTTAGATTCAAGAGGGTGGACAGATAATTTTACCGAGTTGTTTCCTTTGAAACTCTTATTAATGTTCATCGTTAAAAAAGATTTCCAAATATTCAAATCTTTGGTGATTTTATAGTGATTATCAAACAGTTCAAAGGGGAAAACAAATTGTTAAATCTGTTTTCGAGGCCCATCTTTGAGGAAGTAAAACTATTCCATGCTACCTTTAACTCTATTATTTTTCTCCCATGTTTTCTAAGAAAATAATCAAGAAGTGGATTCCCTTTCAAAAGTTGGTTTATCATTGAACACTAAGACTTGGTCAATGTTGGAATCAAGGGATAGAAATATTCAAGAATTTGTCATGCACTTCCATGCATAAAATTTTGATGTTGCAGCTCACTTTAATGTATAATGTTGTATGACACTTTCTACTCTATATGTGATGTTTTATGCTACCTATCACTTCATACTTTTATGATATTCTTTATAGCTTATAATGTTGATAGTGTAGGCTTATGTTGAATGTAAGTGGAGTGTTTTTTTTATTTTTCCTTTTGTGGGAATCTCCATCTGGCTTTTTCATCATGCATTTTAAGTATGTTTTAAAATCATTTACAGATGGTTGGGAATGCAATATGCATGTAGCAAATAGCTATTCATGAGGTGCCAGCATTCCCTCCCACCTAGAACCTCGATAAACTAGTAGCAAATAGCTATCTTTTATAAACAATCATGTTAAAAGAAACCTAAGACAAATATTATCAAGCCAAGATGGTATCGAACACCACATTGTTTGCAAAGTTTGCTTAATCATGCATTCACAATAAACTCATTGATTTAACACTTATTATTTACCTACAACATAGTATTTAATGTGTATTTTTAATTCTTTTAAATGTTGTTTTCAACTTTTAGAGGCTTTTTACATTCACATAACAGTTGATATGGCATAATTGTGGTTATTTTTCCATATAGTGCATGAACAATGGGCATTCATCCCAAACTCTTGCATATATGGTTTGGTTTCAATGATCCCACCCCTATTTCATTAACATTATCCTTGAGGTTTTTTTAATTCCATGAAAGTGTCATTAGTAAGTCCCTAGCAAATTCAAAGGAGCTCTCTCATATCTTAGATTTCATTAGAATTCAAGAAAATATCCCAAAATATAAATTTGGTAAGTGATAAACTCTAGTAAAGAGTTCGGTTACTAGTCTACAACTAAAAATAGTTTCTTTCCTCTAATTAATAGTTCAAGAGAAAATTCACTTGAGATTCTCAAGAGGAGATGCTTTGAGGGATTCACTAGGAGTGCCAACTGCTTAAATGCAAAATATACAATAACTATCTTTCTTTCTCTAGGAGTTAGCACAAGGAATTTGGAAGGACATGTTCTATGAGACATCACAAAATTAGAACTTGCTTGGTAACAGAAGGGCCTATTGAGAAGTTGGCCATTCAAGAACATAAACAAACATACAAGCTTCAAATGGTATGGAAAATTGGACCAACTTCATATGTTGAAATACATGGAAATTAATAAATTGAAGGGTTTTTTAAGCATGAGAATCGTCACTAGATCAACTATAGTTGAGTTGTTATTAAGGAAATAGTTTACAGCCCTTCCTAATCAAGGATGGAGATCTAGATGATAAAATTTGGAAACTTAGTCAAACTTTCAGTAGATGGTCTCGATTCTTACCATGTTGATAAACATGTATACTAGTTTGAACTTTGGATCAATAGATCACGCTTTGTATAGCTCGTATATACCCTTGATATAAGGCTTTGTACATATGCTCCTTGTTATACATAGCTTTGTTGAGATTTGTGTATCTTGAAAAGTGGTCCCCTTGAGTTATTGTGTTTCTACCTCAAAAGGGGAAATATTTGACCCTCGCCACTTTACTTTATTTCACTTAAGTCACAAAGTGACTTTATTTCACTTAAGTCACATGGTGACTTTAATAACATAAAGTAACTTAGGAACTTAAGATAAAATGGAGATTCAATCTCAACCATTCATCTTGGTTGGCCTAGATCTAATCTTGGCCATTGGTTTCCTAGGTTAGCCTAAGGATGGGACTAAAGGAGAGGAAAGGAGTGAAAAGGCATTCATTGTTCACTAGAGAGATGTGAGTGAAGGCAAAGAGGAAAAGAGAAGATTTTTTGGAGAAGAGGGCACACCTTTGATAAGGAGGGGCACAAGGAAGCATGAGGGCACACTTTGTGAGAGGAAGGTGCATTAGATTGAAGGTGGGTGCACCATAGCCAAGGAGGGCACACTTACTTGTGGAGAGGGGCGCACTTGTGAAGAGTGCACACTAAGCAAGGGAGGGGTGCACAAGGTCAAGGAGGAGGGCGCATCAAGGGACTTGGGCTCATTCATCAAGGAAGCAAGCAAGGAAAGGAAAGGGTGTAAACTTCAAGAGGGGCACAAATCCCAAAAAGGGTGCATAGCCCAAGGCACCAGTGAAGCTAAGCTTGAGAGGAGCTAGCTTTTGTATCAGGTTCCTTTGTATTATTTCCTTGTTGTTATTTTAGCTTGAGATCTCCATAATAAAATTTCTCTTCCAACTGGTTTTTCTCATGGGAGTTTTTCCAGGGTCAGGTTGACCAAAAATACATGTGTAAAAATCTTGTGGTTTGCTTATTTCTTTATCAGCATTTAGGTGTAAAGATCCTAGAGGAGTATTTTATGTGTTAATGCATGTTGAAAGGCTAACTATGGAAAAAAAAACTATCCTTATTAAACCCTTCAACAAGAGGCATTAAAAGAGCATTAAATCAAAAGCTTAAGGGAAGATCAGTGGGCAAAAAAAAAAAAATGATGGGTGTCCTAAAACAGCAATAAAACCAACTTGTTCTTACCTTGAAAACTATACCCAACAAGAGGTCAAGGAAAGACCTGTTGGGAGGCCTTAGGAACCTAGAAATTATTCATGGTGTCAGAGCCAAAGGGCACAAAGAGGGATGATATAGTTTGCAAACAGTTGGCAGATTTTTTGTCTCACCTAGATAGTAGTTAGCATTAGTTTTGCTTGGTCATTTTAGCATCAGATGGAAGCCATGTTGGTGGCAGGTTTGAGGGTGGAGGATAGGCTAGCAGGGGTTGGAAATTGGACTTTGTGGAAGGCTAGGATAGTCTTGATCTTGGAGGAACTTGAGCTATGGGATATTGTGGAAAATATTTTGGTTCCTCCTAGAGATGCAGTGCTCTTGGTTGAGTTTCGGAAGAGGAACATCAACGCCAAGAGGACTATCCTTGACGCGGTGAAAGACCATATCATTCCTCATGTATTTAGTAAGGACTTCGCATTTCAGATGTGGCAGTCTTTGTGTGCTCTTTACCAAATCCCTAACCGGAACCAGAAGATGGTGCTCCAGGAGAAGTTAAGGGGTACCAAGATGACGAAAAATGATTTAGTTACCTCATTCCTCACGAGATTTTCTCAGATTCGTGATGTGGCAGTGGTTGGCAAGATAGTGGATCCATCTGATTTGGTGAGGACAAACTTAAATGGCTTCTCCAAACCTTGTGAGAGGCTTTGGGATGACTTTGTACAAGAGGAGCTTAGAGTTGGATCAAGATCCACTAGTCAGCAGCGTGGTGGGGATGATGAGGGTGATCTTGCTCTTTTTGCAAAGGGCAAGAAGAAGACCAAGAAGGGTCCGAAGGGTGGGGCCTGTTATTGCACAGTTTGTAGCTAGGAGAAAAGGCTATAAAGTAGAAAGCCAAACTAGCGTAATAGGGACCTACCCCACCCAATGTCACCATAATGGGGAGGTCGTTTCTATTTATGGAGGCTAGGCCCAAGGGAGACGTCCCTGGCAATCTGGGGTTTGAAAGGGAAAGGCTCAAAGGATTAAGGCTATTTTCCCCTTTCACAGATTACATCCCAAAGAGATAGTCAAATAAAGTATAACCACGAAGAAGGCACCTGCTTGCGAGACAAGACAATAATAAAACTAGTACATGCGATAATGGTTAATACTTCATAAATCAGTGACTATCTAAGTTCAATATATGAGAAAATGCAGCAGTAAATATTGATGAAGTCAATGTTTGCAATAATGACAATGGCAATATAATGTTACTTGTCAACAAATACCAGAATAATATAGCATCCAATGAATATAATCAATCCTTGAATCAAATCAATGCATTAAACATCATTCAGTTGCTCACATATAATAGATTGTTGCGTCAAGATGAAATATCCTAGGGGTGACGTCAGCTTTTTAGGGTTAGTTGTTAGTTAGGGTTTCAAGTTTATGAGGTTTTGAAAGTTTGTTTGGTCACTATCACTTCAACGCTAGAGTCTAAGGATCAGTGCCTAAGGGTTAATGGAGTCAACAAGTGATGGACACAAGAGTTGAAGGGTAAAAGTTTTCTAAGGACTAGAGGGTAGGTTTTCAAGGTGATGCTAAAGCAGGGCCTTAAAAATAGAAACCCTAAGAGAGAGAGATTCACTTGGTGTTGCAAAGGCAAGGCCTTGTGCTCTCTCCTCTTTCCCGGCAAACGGCTAGCACAACAAGGAAATTTTAACACAGACAAGATGTTTTGATGAGGGAGACATTGCTAAAACAAGGTCTGTCAACAAACCCTAGATTGGTACGGCCCTAGTGTAGTAAGCCTAGGCTAAGGATGTCTCACTCTTCTTGGCTTCAAAAAGGTATGGCTAGCATGAGGAATGAAGAAAACAAGTGTAGCTAAGGCTAGGATTTATTTTCTTATTCAATGGTTTAAGGTTTCTTTGTCAGGGGACATGAGACAACAACCTACTTGTGTGGTTGTCCCCTAGGGTTTTGATTCAGAAATATATAAGCAAAATGCAAGAGATTTAAACTACAACCATTAAAAGAGAAGTTTTGCAAGAAAAACACTTACAATTCATGAAGAAATATCCAAGCAAACCCTAGTTGTAACACCTTCCTTTCAAAGAAACACCATAAATGCCAAGAAAACTCCTCCTTCAAAAGTTGCGCCTCACTATTTCAGCCAAAAACCCCAATAGGGCGCTAAAAATCATATCTCACAAGAGAGTGAGTTGTGTTATCTCAAAATGAGAGAAAACATCCTCAATTTATATCATCTGATGACCTTTAATTTAAAAATTAGGTCATTAAAACAACCGACAAGGCTAACTACTAAAATCATACTGTTTTTACATTTAACTGCTAAATAAAAGCCTAAATGAGCAGTAAACAGGACGTCTAGCCCCTCTGAGGGAGACGTTGGCCCTTTTAAGGGAAAAACTCAGCACTAGAAGGCAAACGATGGCCCTTTCTGGGCCTCCAAACTCTGCCACATGTGCCAAACTGCTATGTCAAGGCACCACTCACTGGAGGTGACATCATGGCTCCTAGATGACGTCATGGGGCATTAGAAAGCACACGTTCCACCTGCAGTAGGTCAATCCCCCTAGGCTGGGCTTAGTCAAGGCGTCCTGGATGAAAACGTCCTCCTTCTTCTCTCATGCAAAGGCTCGATCAATAATTGTCCTATCTCTACCCCTGATGAGGTCCCAGAAACCATCAGATGGGCTCTTCAGCCCCATGGAGGTCCGAACTGATCATCTCCCCATGTGTACCGGTCCACCTGGTACCTGTCCGTCAGGTATGGTCCTGCACATCAAAAACTTCGCCCTCCATGGGCTCATTAGTCCTCAGGATCATATCAATGTCAGTCATATTTCATCATTAATTTTATCAAATGCATGCATAAGACCCCTAGCATATCATCTAATAGCTCAAAGACATTACACTGACCTACTATACAAAGCTAAAGAAAAATACAAGGTAACCTATTGGGCTAGCATCCATAAGAAGAGGAAAGTTCCCAAAGGATATCATTCAAGCCATGTAATACAAGGTGGTATGGTCTAAGGATGTCCAGACATAGTGAAAACCAGGGGTGGGTATTATCCGTAGGTGCCTTTGTAGGAGGCGAGATGTACTTGTCATGGATGCAGTTCTTTCCGAGCCCTTTATTGTCTTTATTCTTTCTTTTATTTATTGCTTTTTCTTTCTTTTTGCTTCAAGGTCTAACCAGAGGACACTGCCTTGGCGTGGTGACCAGAGCTGACAGTGTTACCCACGAGTATTTTCGCAGAAATGATAAGTCTGGCTCGTGATGAGACCCCCTTTCCCTTGGCCATGCAACCAAGGGTCACTGCCCTGGTGTGGTGACCAGATAATGGCAATGTCATACTGCTAGATACCTATGAACATAATGTGCCGGCTCATGATGAGACCCCCCATCCTCTTGGCTAGGTCTTGTTTTATTATTTTTCTTTGGGTCCCTCTTGTTTCTTATCGAGAGGCTTTTTATTGCCTTCTCGGGGATCCCTGGGTGAGGCATCTCTAGGTTTTATTTCCTATGGCTTTTATCTTTTACCAGCTGCTTTTACCTCCTGGGCCTTTAGCCCCTTCTTCCCACAGGATAAAGTGTAACCCCTCAAATAGGTCATCCTAATGCCCGGACTAGGGGAATGGGATAGATGAATGGGAGTTAAGATGTAAAATGATAATATGGTGGGAGCGGACAATGGCTCTTCAAAATCCCCCTGGTGGCTAACCAAAGCCTATGGATACAAGCTTGCTAGGGCATCCCGTTGATCCCCCCAACCATGGTCAAGTGGGTTAGTGTAAGATCCAAGTAGTTGTCAGAAATGTAAGGAACCTGATGCATATATCTGAAAGTTATAATGATCAAGCATGACACATACCATGATACCTGGACCAATTACCTCATGGAGCAAGAGTCTTCTCCGATGCAAGTCCAAGCCGAAGGTGATGGATGTTGTTGCTGCTGACAGGACAGGTCTGATGGAGAAGAAGAAGGATGGGCTGTCCAGGGCCATGCTCAGGTCAATCCTACTGTCGGTACTCCATGTCTAGGACCTGTGGGCCTCAAGACATGATCTCCTAGTTATCCCTAGAAATCGGGGATAACAGGGCCAAGCAACACCAGAGAGGAGGTGAGAAGCGGAGGGATATGAGAAAAGTTAAATGATTTTCTTATAACAATATGGGGCACTATGTTGGACAGTGTCCCAATAGGAAGAAGAAGTAGGGTGGTACAACAGTGGCAACAAAGGAGGATGAGTTTTCCACTCAGTTTGAGAGGAAGTGTTCCTTGATAGTTTGTTGCTCAATAGTTGAGACACTATCCCACATTTGGTACATAGATAGTGGAGCATCCAGTCACATGTCAGGTGTCAAAGAGAACTTCACTAATCTCAAATATCCAGAGATCAAGTTGGAGATACTAGATAGTGCTTGGAGACGACACCATAGTCAAAGTTGTTGGGTGTGGCACAGTTTCCTTTCAGAGAGAGTTGAGGCCACCCTTGGTGTTCAGGGATGTTTTGTTTGTCCCTAGGCTAAAGAAGAATCTAATTTCAGTTTCCTCCATTCAGGATAGGGTTTTTGAGGTGTCCTTCAAAGGCACAGAGGTCCTCATTCACCCTAAGGGGTCTAGTATCACTTCTGGTAGAGTGATTGGGACAAGTGAGGGGAATCTGTACATATTACTTTTTTAGCCATTGCATGCTTTGGCTAGTAGCAGCAACAACAGCCAATTGTGTGAGCTATGGCATCATAGGATGGTTTGTTTGCATCATGGAGCTCTAATGTCGTTGAGAGAGATTGTGATAGGTTTTCCATAGTTCAACATTAAGCATCAGGAGGTGTGCAAAGGGTGTACTCTCGGGAAGTACACCAAGACTGTCTTTCCCAGTAGTGACAATAGATCATCTAGGGTACTTGATTTGATACACACTGATGTGTGTGGGCCCATGTCACGAGTTTTCTTGGGTAGTTGTGAGGACTATGTGACTTTCATTGATGACCACTCCAGGAAGACCTAGATCTATTTCCTGAAGAACAAGAGTGAGGTCTTCAAGAGGTTCCAAGAGTTCAAAGATCTTGTGGAGAACTAGACATGAAGAAAGACCAAGGTCTTGCATTCGAACAATGGAGGTGAGTATACCTCCATAGAGTTTGCAGACTTATGTACCCAGAAAGGTATCAGGAGGCAGTTGACCATTCCTTACAACCCGCAGCAGAATAGGGTTGAAGAGAGGAAGAACATGGCCATTGTTGGTGCAGCAAGATCGATTTGCATGATCAAACATTGCCATTCTGCTTATGGGTAGAGGCTTGTAGTACTGCAGTGTATCTGCAAAATAGGAGTCCCCATAGAGCTTTGGGGAGGAAGACTCCTAAGGAGACCTTCACTGGGAGTAGGCCCGATGCTGAGCACCTTCGCATATTTGGGTGTTTGACGTACTCTCATGTCCCTTCTGAGAAGAGGACAAAGTTGGATCACACTGCAGAGAAGGGGATCCTATTTGGATATTCATAGGTCTCTAAGACCTACCGGATCTACATTCTAGCATTGAGGAGAGTGGTTGTGAGGAGAGATGTCAGATTCGAGGAGGATAGAGCATTCAAGAGATCTCTTGAGTTGAGAGACAGAGTTGAGGAGGTCCCACAAATACAGAGTGATGCATCACAGGGGACACAGCCGCAGGTGTCAAGTACACTGAGTTCAAGGGTGATTGTTTCACCCAGTACAGCTACAGGTTCACAGATGCCTTGTATACAAACAGAAGGTGCACGTGCTTCAGGATCTCAGAATACTTTGTAGAGATCTATTGAAATATTGTAACTGCAAAGAGTATTCTATTTATTATTCATTTATTATTCATTAGATCAAGCCCCTTTTGTGGATTGATCATGTTGGGCATTGTAATTGACCAAATCCTCTTTTGCAGATTGTTCAAACCCTAATTGTATTATGAAAATTGAGAAGTCGGCCCCCAGGCTAATTAAAGTGGTTTTAACCACGAAGAAGACAAGTCGGCCCTACCCAGCGAAGAGACGCCTTTTCAGCACCTGCCAGTTTGTATAAATAAACGAAGTCAGCGCCTCATTTGTACACTCACTCATTTGCTCACTCAATGCACAAGTTTGGTAGTTGCAGTTGGGAGAAGAAGGAAGAGAGAGGTGCATTGCTCAGTGGAGGATATTCTCTAGTGTTTGGTTTATTGTCTTGGCATTGTATTGGCTATMTATATTAAGGAAGTTTTTGTTGGGTTTTCTTCCCCATGAGGGTTTCCCAGGATAAATGATGTRTATCTTGTGATTGTGTTTCTCTCAATGATCCTATCTATGATATGGTTATCTAGTAAATTGGAAAGAAACCTAATAATAGCTTAAAACTTAACATGGTATCAGAGCTAAGCTGAAGAGAGCATCTTTCAYTGGATAAAGAAAAATGTCATTGTTGCCATACAAGAAAATTATGGCTTTTTGTTGGAGAGGAAWTTTTGCCTAAAACCCATYTAGAAAAGTGTGTCCTACCCTAGTGAATCTTTTGGCATCTTGAGCGCACCTTTTCAATGGATAGAACTCYCGGAAAGTGAAACCCTAGTTTTCATTGGTACCAGAAAACCAGAAGTACCAGAAAACTAGGAAACYAGAACCAGTACCARAAGTACCAGTCCAGATTTTCACAAGCTCRGTTTCAAGGGGTAAAAATTGGATTTTCAAAAATCTAACTGCACCGGCTTACTCGCCTCAGCTCAGCGCATCTAGCCCCTGAATCAGAATTTCAAAATTTGAAGTTTGAAAAATTAGGGTTTCCTCATAAAACCTTAAGTTGCAGTTGCAGTTCCAGTTTTAGAATCAGTTGCAGTATCAATTGCAGTTGCAGTGTCAGTTGAGGTATYAGCTGCAGTACCAGTTGTAGTCACCCTTGAAGTTTTAAAAAGGGTTGKTAATTATTATCGTTKCTACCAAATGGTKCCACTACCTGCAAATACTATCAAAGGTATGTACTCACATATGTTTAAATTGTTAAKCTTTAAAGGGTATTTGTAGGAGAAGGGATCTCTTGCCATAGATCCAGAAGGATCTCAAGATCCAACATATTCAGAGGAATAATGCAACCCAAGTTTKATTATTCTGATATCCATCTATTTGTTATGAMATTATTTTGATCTAGGTTGCATGTTGAAGCTATGACCATCATACTAACCTTTGGTCAAAAATTAAAGTCAAGGTATTAGATGAATTAAAGTTGAGATCATAGAATTTATTCTCTAACCCAACTTTCTATCAAGATAGCATATTGTCTTGGTACAGAGGATAGGTTGAAGAAAGCACTTGTTATCTTGAGTGAAGGACACTTGGAAGAAAAGCAACACACACTCATTCTTGAGAACAAGACTCCAGGTTCCAGGTTTGATTAATTAAGTTGATAAGATTCAAAGTTGCACATGACAAATTGATAACTACCCCATTACAAGTAAACACTATAGTTGAGGTAGCAGTCTTCGAAAAGAATTATGCTTGGTAGCATGTGAGCATATTGAGATAAATGCTTAATGTAATCATTTACCAGATACAACTAACATCTCCTTTAGGAGAAACTTCTTGTGTTGATTCCATGTTACCTTGGATGAATGTTTGATCACAACACTAGAAGAGTGTTGATCTCATTTCGTATTGTATTTCTTACTTTTGATCCTTGTTTCAGACAGGTCACAAATGAAAGCTCTAAAGGAGCTACTATGACAATTATTCGTGCTATTGTTTTATTTAATATTATCAAAAGAGTATTATTCTTTCTTGTTGTTTTGTTGACCTTGTTTTAGGTCACAGGTGATAACCCTGAGGAAGCTATAGTGAAGGTTGCAGAAGGAAACATATTAGATGAGACATGAAGCAGACTATGTACATAACCATATACATTCATGTACCAAAGAAGATGAAGAAAAAGCTAAATGTTGAGATCCAGAGTATCTCATACGGAGATTGATTGTAAGGAGCAGAAGGCTCCAAAGATGACCGAACATTAGAACAAGAACTCACAGTAGACTTGTTCAAAGGATAATGAAGCCACCTTGACAGGAAACAAAATTCACTTGAAGTATGACTCAGTTTTTCATATTTAAACTTGGTATTCAACACCAAGTATACCCCATAAGAGACGATGAAGTCCTTGTAGACTCAAAAGAAATCGAGAGTAAGCCTGATCTCATAAAGGATCAGATGAAGAGACAACTTCCAGGATTGGGAGACAAATGTCGTGAGAAGACTAGATCGTAGCTTCAGAAACTTCTAGGAGATATGAAATCTCTGGGAAGATTCCCTTATTTCAGTAACAGAGAAGGAAGCCAGTCAGAAAGACTAGGATATGGATTCTTCCATGAGACTAGAAGAGAAGTCAGTATTGACTTCAAAGATTGATCTATACAGATCAAGCAAGTTGCAGATGTACAAAGCCTGATGTGTGTCTAGAGGATTCTCCCAGCAAGAGGGAGAAGACTATGACGAGACACTTACTCCAGTAATTGAAGAAATAGTTCCAATATTTATGTAGACAACCAGAACAACCATGATTCATATATAGTATGAGATGCAGGGGGAGCAATCCCCATATTTAAAATTGAGTGGCAGTTGGTGCATTACATTAGTTGGGTCATGGAGACATGACTACAATGAAAGATAGAGTTACCTCCATGAAAGAAGAAGAGCCACCTTCAGTATCAAGTATTGAGCCACACTCAGTTTCAGATGAAGTTGTTGTTGTGATAGAATAAGAGGAGTTACTCACAGATTTTAGTAGCCACAGTGAGGATGAAGCAATCATTCTCAGCCTCAAAGCAGCTACAGGTGCAAAGTCCCAGTTCCAGAAGGAACAGTTGCAGAAAGAGGAGAGGACATACTCTCAGGAAGTGAGACAAATAGTGCTTTGCAGAGAGCACATAGAGCTAGCACATGATTGTGTAGATTGAGTTGCAGTTGAGCAAGTGTACCAGATTGGTACAATGTAATGAGAAAAATTGATTTGAAGATTGAAGATAGAAAGACTCATGTCTGTCGGGTGAAGGAAGCTTTGTACGTGTTGAAGCAAGCTCCTAGAGCTTGGTATGGAAAAATTGACAGTTTCCTGACGAGCTTGGGCTTTACCAAGAGTAAAGTTGATTCTAACCTTTATCTCAAGGTTATGAATGATGAACCAGTGATGTTACTACTATATGTAGATGATGTATTCTTGACAAGATGAAGGAGAACACATCACAGATTGCAGAAGAAGCTCGCTACAAAGTTTGATGAAAGACCTAATGCTTTATCTCTTAGGTCTTGAAGTTTGGCAGAGCCTAGAGAAGATATTCCTTAACCAAGGGAAGTAAGAAGTTGAAATACTGAAGAGATTTGATATGTTGGAGTGAAAATCCATAAATACACCCATGGAAACAAAGTTGAAGCTCCTGGTTGACACTTCGTCAGAATTGGTTGATGCTACGTTGTACAGACAAATCATTGGATCTGACGAACACCTGGCCAGATTGAGTTGGAAGTGTTTCTGATAGAAAGAACACTTCAGGCTGTTGTTTCAGGCTGAGGTCAGCGATGACTTCATGGAAGAGTAGGAAGCAATCAAGTATTTCTCTCCACACGGCAAAAGCGGAATACATTGTTGCATGTTCCGCCAGTTGTGAAGCCATATGGCTTTGGATGTTGTTGATAGATCTATTTGATCTGGAGATGGAAGCCATTGTGATTCTATGTGATAACCAAGTTGTATAAAGATGATGGAGAACCATGTGTTCCATGGTGAGTCAAAGCACATAGAGATCCAGTATCACTTCACTCATGATATGATGCAAAGAGGAGCTATAAAACTCCAATGTGTTCACACATATGAACAGGTTGCAGATGTGTTGACCAAGCCCCTGTCTCATGTAAATTTTGAGCACTTTCGAGATAAGCTTGGTATAGTCCAAAAGGACCTCCCTCGAAAGGGGGAGTGGTGTGGATGATACTATGGTATCTTGATCAATAGTGGTAGCTCCGTTAGGATTTTATATCCTAGGGAATCTTATGATTCCTGGGCAGATCCTTTGGGTCTGTCAGAGTACCACGTGGTAGCTCTGTTAGGATTTCATATCCTAGGGAATCTTTTTGATTCCTGGGCAGATCCTTTGGATCTATCAAAGTACCACAAAATGTTGTTGATGTCAGCCTCGTGTTGTGATGCCAACCTAGTGCTGAATATTTCCAGCTTCGTGCTGATGTTGTTGTGATGCCAGCCTCGTGTTGTGATGTCATCCTAGTGCTGAAGATTTCCAACTTCATGTTGAAGTTTTTGTGATGCCAGCCTAGTGCTGAAGATTTCCAGCTTCATGTTGATGTTTTTGTGATGCCAGCCTCGTGTTGTGATGCCAGCCTAGTGCTGAAGATTTCCAGCTTCGTGTTGAAGTTGTTGTGATGCCAGCCTAGTGCTGAAGATTTCCAGCTTCGTGTTGATGTTGTTGAGATGTCAGCCTCCTGCTGAAGATTTCTAGCCTTGTGTTGATGTTGTTGAGATGCTAGCTTCGTGTTGAAGATTTCCAGCCTAGTGTTGATGTTGATGCTACTCCAGCCTTCGTGTTGTAATGTTGTTGTTGATGATGATGCTCCAACCTTTGTGTTGTGATATTGTTGTTGTTGATGGTGTATCAGCCTTGTGTTGTTATTGATGATGATGTATCAGTGTTATACTAATCCATGTTGATGCAGATGATGGTGCCATTCCAGCTCCCTGCTATGAATGATGATATTGATGATGAGAAAAACTTCCGATGATTTATAGATATGTCAGTCAGTGTTCTAGATATTGTTAATGTTGTTGCCCTCTCTCTCTCTCCTAATGACGTTGTAGAATACCCTTTTTGTTAAGGGGGAGTGTTGAAATATTGTAACTGCAAAGAGTATTCTATTTATTATTCATTAGATCAATCCCCTTTTGCGGATTGATCATGTCGGGCATTGTAATTGACCAAATCCCCTTTTACGGATTGGTCAAACCCTAATTGTATTATACAAATTGAGAAGTCGGCCCCTGGGCTAATTAAAGTGGTTTTAACCACTAAGAAGACAAGTTGGCCCTGCCCAACGAAGAGACACCTTTTCAGCACCTGCCAGTTTGTATAAATAAAGGAAGCAAGCGCCTCATTTGTACACTCACTCAGTGCACAAGTTTGGTAGCTGCAGTTGGGAGAAGAAGGAAGAGAGAGGTGCATTGCTCAGTGGAGGATATTCTCTAGTGTTTGGTTTATTGTCTTGGCACTGTGTTGGCTATCTATATTAAGGAAGTTTTTGCTAGGTTTTCTTCCCCATGAGAGTTTCCCAAGATAAATGATGTGTATCTTGTGATTGTGTTTCTCTCAGTGATGGTATCTATGCTATGGTTATCTAGTAAATTGAAAAGAAACCTAATAATAGCTTAAAACTTAACAAGATCTATGGATGAGACTCAGGGGCATGAGGGGACTACTGCACCAGGGGTTACTTTAGGGAAGAAGAAATCAAGATGGTTTCAGAAGACCTTGAAGGAAGCCAAGGAGTATCTTGGGGATCCCCAGAGGTTGATGAGAGAGAGCAGAGGACCAGAGAGCTTTGGTTCATACTTGGCTATGGTAACGAGCATCACAGATTATGAGCCCACTACTTTTGCATAGGAAGCATACCAGCATGTCTGGAGAGAGTCCGTGCAGGGGGAGTATGACTCCATTTTGCGTAATGATGTGTGGGAGGTGGCGCCTAGACCTAAGGGGAAGTCAGTCGTGACTTCCAGGTGGTTGTATAAGATCAAGTATGTTGCAGATGGTAGCATAGAGAAACACAAGGCTCGTTTTGTGGTGAGAGGATTCTCTCAAATTGAGGGAATTGATTATGATGAGACATTTTCACCAGTTGCAAGATATACTTCCATCTGAAGTATTATGGCCATTGCAGAAGAGATGGGTTGGAAGATCCATTAGATGGATGTGAAGACTGCATTTCCGAATGGCTTCATAGAGGACGAGGTATACATTGAGCAGCCATAGGAGCTCGAGGTGTTCAGGAGAGAGTCCCATGTGTACCTCTTGAAAAAGGCACTGTATGGTCTGAAGCAAGCTCATCGAGCTTGGTATTCAAGGATTGACTCGTATTTGTTTAAGATGGGTTTTGAGAAGAGTGAGGCGGATCTGAACCTCTACTACATCATTTGGGGAGAGGATACACTCATTCTCATACTATATGTTGATGATTTGTTCACCATTGAAGGGGAGCATCTCATAGTTGATTGCAAGCGGGGACTTGCATCAGAGTTTGAGATAAAGGACATTGGACTGATGCACTATTTCTTGGGTATGGAGGTATGGCAGTGTTAACATTATGGTAGCTGCGGGAGGTATTTACCCCCACGTGTGAACCTGACGAGAATAGAAGACTCCAGGAAGCAAGAGAAACCCTAATGAGTTGGCTAATAACCCTAGAAGCCTTGTCGGCTCAAGAAGATAATTTATATTAGGCTATTAGCCTCCAAGAGAAGAAGTCGGGAAGAATTAATAATAATATACTAAACAGACACATACCCAGAAGGAGAAGTCGGCCCCAGCAAACTGGCAGGATTACTATAAATACAGGGCGCCAGTTCTCATTTGCAGCATCTCAGCAGTTGCAGACAGAGCCAGTTCTGTGCAGCAGTTTCCTAGTTGGTGCGCACTACAGTTGCAGTCTGGTGCGCAGGTTTGGAGGAGGGTTGCAGGTGTAGCTGCAGCAGTAGGTGTAGCTGCAGCAGCAGCTAGTTTCAGTATTGGCTTGGATATCTCTTGGCTAGGATTTGGGACTATCTGATCAGTATTTTTTGTTGCACTATCCTTGGGGAGAGATGCGTTGCCCTTTGTTTGGCTATCTACCCTAGGGTTTGCTTCCGGAGGAATTCTCAGTCAAGGTTAAGGTGCTCGGAGGGAGGCTTCGGCCTGTGGTTGGGTGACGAGGGTATCGTCAATGGTAAAACGAGCACACCATCTTCTATATTCTAACAGGTTATGGGCCCACA
>ML779208.1:36249-47634 GCA_009831015.1 Picea engelmannii | reverse complement strand
TAATCCTTCTTCCTTGGTTGAGAAGAATGGGGCAGATAGCCCATTGTTGATATTCTATATTGAGGGTAGACATTCTTTCAGATCTCACAGACGTGAGTGAAAGATTGGCCCAGATGATTATTGTTGATATTCTATACTGAGGGAAGACACTCTTTCAAATCTCACAGACGTGAGTGAAAGATTAGCCCAGTTGATTCAGTTTTTATCATAACATTGTTTCTATGCAGATGAAGACTACTATGGTGGCAGACATTCTTTTAGATCTCACAGACGTGAGTGAAAGATTGGCCCAGATGATACAGTTTTTATCATAACATTGTTTGTATGCAGGATGTTCTCAGATGTTTGTTATGAAGACTATATGATAGTAGATGAGGACTACTATGGTGAATATGTTTCACCGTTCGCAATCTTACGTTGTTGATCAAGTACTTGTGTGTTACTTGATGTGGTAGTTAACCACTGGATTGTAGTTATGTACTACTATGAATAGACACAGGTGTGTTCTATCCTTGTTCTAATTGCCTTGAAGACTATCAGTAGTTTATTGGAGATAATGATCATTCATATGAATGATGAACAGAGATTTTCTAGACGGAAAACAGTTCAGAGCTTTTACTCCTCTTGTATCACTTTATGGTGAGAGTGACTTATCCAGCATCATATCTAACTACTCAGATGAAGTATGGTTTCGAGAGATGATGTAGCTGATGATGATTGTGATGCTCATGATCTAGTCATGAAATAGTCTAGATGACTACATTGATGCTACCAGGTAAATGGTATATTTTGTGCTCAAGTCCATTACTTGTAAATACCTCTCTAGCTAGGAGGGAATGTTAATATTATGGTAGCTGCGGGAGGTATTTACCCCCACGTGTGAACCTGGTGAGAATAGAAGACTCCGGGAAGCAAGAGAAACCCTAATGAGTTGGCTAATAACCCTAGAAGCCTTGTCAGCTCAAGAAGATAATTTATATTAGGCTATTAGCCTCCAAGAGAAGAAGTCGTCTAGAATTAATAATAATATACTGAACAGACACATACCCAGAAGGAGAAGTCGGCCCCAGCGAACTGGCAGGATTACTATAAATACAGGGCGTCAATTCTCATTTGCAGCATCTCAGCAGTTGCAGACAGAGCCAATTCTGCGCAGCAGTTTCCCAGTTGGTGCACACTGCAGTTGCAGTCTAGTGCTCAGGTTTGGAGGAGGGTTGCAGGTGCAGCTGCAGCAGCAGCTAGTTTCAGTATTGACTTGGATATCTCTTGGCTAGGGTTTGGGACTATCTGATCAGTCTTTTGTGTTGCGTTATCCTTGGGGAGAGATGCGCTGCCCTTTGTTTGGCTATCTAGCCTAGGGTTTTCTTCCAGAGGAATTCTCAGTCAAGGTTAAGGTGCTCAGAGGGAGGCTTCGCCCTGTGGTTGGGTGACGAGGGTATCGTCAATGGTAAAACGAGCACACCATCTTCTATATTCTAACAAGCAGGAGGATGGGAACGTCTTTCTAGGACAGGGGAAGTATGCAGTAGATATTCTGAGCAGATTTCAGATGGAGGATTGCAGACCCATGTCTACACCTATGGTCACCAACTGGAAGAATCTCAGTGCTTCCGATTCCAAGTTGGTGGATGCCAAACGAGATACCGTCAGTTGATTGGTTCCTTGATGTATTTGGTCAACACTGGACCAGATATATGTTTTGTCGTGAACACTCTCAACCAGTAATTCTCTAATCTGATTATATATTTTGTCGTGAACACTAGACCAGATATGTGTTTTGTCGTGAACACTCTCATCTGATTATTATGAGACATCCACACCAGTTGCGAGATATACTTCCATCTGGAGTATTATGGCCATTGCAGCAGAGGTGGGTTGTAAGATCCATCCAATGGATGTGAAGACTACATTTATGAATGGCTTCATTGAGGAGGAGGTATACATTGAGCAGCCATTTTGCTACTTGCATCATGTAATGAATGATATTGATCATCTATGGGAGTTAATATGGACATGGTTTTCCTTTTAAAATGTCATTTATGTGTATCAATATGTTTTTCTTGCAATGTAATGTTTTATTTAATATATATATATGTGTGTGTGTGTGTGTGTGTACTTTTTTTTTCATTTTTATATACGGCGTTTCCCCCAACATTTCCATTTTTTGAGGGCATGTTTCGTATCGTCCCATTTTCAGAAACTTAGAAATGTTTCCCTGTTTCATTCAACTTAGGAAATAATTAGTGTTTTCTTGATCAATATCATAACTTTTTAACTCAACATGTCACTTCCATTTCCACCCTCTTGAAGCCTTGTGCAATGTGATTGCCACTACTAGCTTCCTAGCAAGTTGAAACTACTTCCCTGGGATCTCTTATTTTGACAAAATTGACATTTTACAATCAATTCATTAGAACTCATAAGGCATTTCTCCTTTAAAATCAACAAAGTAGCAAAGTGGATTGAAGTCGACTAGTCCATCTGGATGCTTGTATATTATATTTATACTGGTGAAAAAATCCTATATTACAAGGGCCCTTTGCCTAAAAAGTTTTATTTTTCTTCTCAATACGACATGAATGGTCATTTATCCTCTCAACTAATTTTATGTTTGATCTTTTGCATACAATTTACATACATAAGCTTATAGAAAAAGTTATAAAGGGCCTTTTCCCAAAACGTTTTACAACACTTTTTAATGGAACAAATAATGGTCCTCTCTTTTCTTAACTACATTTATCTATGATCTTTTGCATACTATTCTATATATAAGAAGAACCATTCTAAATATAATTATCAATAACTAACATCATTATAAACTATTAGAACACGAAACGTTTATAAGGAAATTTGGGCTCATGGTTTGATAAATTTTAAAGAATAACAAATTTGAATTGAATTCACATTTCCCATTAATAAACGAGAAAGCCTCAATGAAGACAACTTTAAAAGTCAGATCTTTTATCAATCTCTTGATTGATCCCCTTGGTGAGGTTCAATAAAGTTTGGCAGATAGTTCACCTTGTTCTTATTGATCTTCACTTTTCCCTCCTACCTAAGTGTTGCATAGTGAAAAGTTCCATCTTGAACATTGTGATGTTTGTCACAATTAATTTGGCGAGAGTTATCAATGTCTTCTCATCTACAGTACTAAGGGAATCAACATTATGTAAACATGTCTTACATTTCAATTCACATTCATTTCTAGAAAAAAACATTGATATGAAGGTGGTTTAACACTTTTAGGTGTTGCTTGTGGAAGAGCACCTATTCCTTGCATATGGAAACTTCAATCTAGTAAGAATTTGTCTGGTTGCTAAGTGGAATCAAACAATGAGCACATAGACATTGTGCTTGTTTCATAGTTATAAGATCTTATATTATTCATTCTGGTGTTAGACTTCCCTTCGTGCTTGGCTTTTACAATCCCTTCTTGGTTTTTGATTTCTTCCCATTATTGTGAAGACCTCATTTGCTCCTCTATCAATACCCTCTCATCAAATTCATTCCAAAGTGCCTTTAAGTTCTTCCATCATAACCGATGTTTGTCTTCTTAGTAAACTTCTCTCAACTTTCTCCTCCATTTGCCAACTTTTCTTGGTTCTTCCCATTTTAGTTTGAGCATCCCACTTTGTCACTCCATCTGGCTCCCATGCCATCCTGTTGCTTTTCCTGGGCCCTTTTGCTTCCCTTTAATGATAAAGATTTGATATTTGTTACAATTGTTTTCCTAAAATTGAAAAAAATTGAAATATAATTAGTTACACTTTCACATTGGCATTATAGAGATTGGTGACTTGAAACACAAGTTATTGGGTATGAAATATATAATTGTTATTGCAGTTCTTACCCCTTGCATGCAATCTATCTTTATTTAAGAATATCACAATATCTTCATAATCATTGTTTTGTGGTGCAAATGATATGATTAGTCCATTGCTCATTTCTCTCAACTTCAATTTAATTAGACAATTGGCTTGTTGATTTCCCAAAATGTTTACCTCATCCTTTCTTTAGGATATCGATTATTATTTTAGAATGGCCCTTAATTACTAAACGTGTATCTTTTAATTATAAGAACTCTTATCCCCATTAGAAAACTTTCCTTTTTAGCTACATTACTTGAGGCTTTGCCAATGCCCTTGAGGAAGGCTTATAGATAAGTCTCTTCTACATCTCCAATGTGACATTCATAATCCAGAGTATTAGTGTTTTTTTGGAGGTTCCTTCAAAGTTTAACTCAAACCATTATCTAGGTTCTTAAATTATTAGAGTTGTTTTAGTGAAGTTGGGTATGTTAGGTGAGACTATCAAAGAAATTGGACATGAGATCTTGCACCCAAGCAACATGCCATTAGACATTCCATAGGTAGTCCCATGGCTATGCAACTCATTGAGCATTTTGAACTTATTGTATACTCCAAGAGAAGCTCTATGGGTCTACACAGTGGGGATGGTAGGGAAGGAGGGGGACATAGGGAATAATCAAGATATTTTTGTAACAATTCAGCCATACAAATAAAGGCGCTCATGTGAAGATACTCCAAAGGCTTCAAGACTGAGGTATCACTCTTTTAAGAATACCCTTGTCAACGTGCATGACTTTGATGAACACTAACAATGAAGTCATTGCAAATTGATCTATGGGGGTTGCAATTGTTAGTTTTTTTTGTAGTTCGAAGGTACTTCTGCATTGGCGATGCCCAGCGTGCAAAAGTGGCCAAGCAAAATATCTCTCTCTAGTGACTTGACTTTATAAAGAGATTTTATAAAGTCAAGTGGGGTCTTTTATTATTTAATGAGTAAAGGTGACTTTTTATAAACTTTGGGTCACGTAAGTGATTTAAGTGAACTCAATGAAATATTAAGTCACGATCGTTGATCTCAAAAGGGCAAGATCTAATCTTGACCATCTATCTCTTTGGAGATCTAGGGTTAGGGCAGTTCATTAATGAGTAAATAAAAGGAGGTTGTGAGAGAGATGGGATGCACTTGTCAAGGAGAGGTTGAGAGGAATGTGAAGAGGCACACTTTCCAAGAGAGATTGAGTTGAAAGGAAAGAGGGACAGCAAGAGTGGGGTGCATATCTCAAGGGAAAGAGAGGGCACACATCCCAAGAAAAGGTTCAACATTTATGAACAGTGTACAACTACTAAAGGAGGGCCATACAACATTTATTATTGGTTGTACAGCAAGAGTAAGGGCACAGAAATCAAGGCAGGTCTTGGCAAACTTTTCTAGGTGTTTTTATTGCTGGAAAATCCATACATTACGGGACTGTACCATATAGTACAACAAATATGGGCATAGAAATCGAGGCTGTACTACTGTATTTTCTGTTGTACTGGGCCGTACAGGCACAAAAAAAAAGACAACAAGATTGGCATGAAAATTGAGGTGGTATTGGGCAGATTTGTGAGATCAGTAGTCATATTTAATGCTGAAAAGATTGTTGTTGTAAACTCAAAAATATTACCTGCGAGATTAATAAAATAATCTCTCCTTGGCTGGTTTTCCCTTAGGGTTTTTTTCCAAGGACATTGCCTAGAAATTTGTGTCAAATGTGTGAATGAATGTTGTCTACTTTTCATTTATTTCCACGGTTGATTTTCAGATTGCTTTTTTTTTGTATTTCTGCTCATATTTCCAGTTGTATGCATGTGTTAACTTGCATTATTGGTGAATGACTATTGTGTTGATGTTTGGACAACATCAGGAAGACATTCTCTAAAGATAATAATTAACAATATAATTATTATTGATTATTAACTATAGTATATAATAAGTAAATAATAATAACAAATAATTATTGATTATTCAAGGGATGCATCCTTTCATGGATGGTCACCTTATGTTCCCTATATATGGAACACACATCATTGTAATAATATATCGATCATATTTCATATGAAGTAAAACCAACATGGTATCAAAGGAGGACTGGGCTTGACTCCTTCACAGGAGGGCCCAGGTAAAAGAAAAGCAAATGGAAACCTAACTTATCTTAGGTGCTACTGGAGCTACAAAGGAACCATAAATGTAAACAGGTACATCACCTATGGTGAAAGTGTAGTTTCCATTCGGACTATTACAACAAGATCTAAGTTTAACTAGGATCTATGCATATATATGTATGGATATAGTTCATTTGGAATCTAGCCATTCAGTGGAAATCAAATTCAACTCGATGGAGTTTGTTGTTCTAAGAGAATCAACGATCCGACTGATGCTAGGTACGATAGCAGCCCTTTGGATGAATACGGGCACAACAACGGTAGGCGTGGATGGGTATCGACCTCGTAACCTTGTGAGAGTGGCAGCTGGCACGAGTTTGAGAAAATCACTGTGAGATTGAGTGGTTGAGTTGCCTGCCTACTGATAACAGGTAAAAGAAAGATGTCCATGCCTCCGAGAAAGAGAAAACGGCACGCCAAGGATTGGTTAGAGAGACCGTGTTGTAGATCAAAGTTGATCTGCTGCCCATGATGCTAGAAACGTGAGCCTAGCACTGAATTGTTGGATGATGCTCGTGTTGAGAAACCCTAGACTTTTCTTCTTTGTGTCTTCGGTCTTGGGTACTTGTTTCGTCTAGTGGTTGTGGCTATGTGCACCGCAAAATCCCAGCGCACCGTAAAATCCTCGTCCCTGTAATTTTTTATCAAGGATTGAATGCTCCGTAAAGGACTGTGTGCTTTCAGCAATTGATAAATCAAAGCAGATTTTGGATGTGAGCCTGCACAAGTTTGTTGTGAAAACTCAGCAAAAGATCAACCGAATACCAGCTGTGAAGAAACCCTAGACGTTGGTAGAGATATGTGTGGCCCTTCTATGGATGGTCATCATGCCTTGGATTCTGGTAAAGTCCAGAAACAAGAAAAAGGTTGGGGTTCTCTTAAATTTATACTTGACGTGTGCTCTATTTGGTTAACTCCATGACGTGTAGGCTTGTCTCCGGAGGAGATTTCTAACACAATATGCGACTGTTCATTGCATACGAAATCGTGGTCCAAGGTACCCAACGCCGGAGAAATTTTAGGAGGATATGATCGCATGATCCGTCCCTTAATTGTCCATCCTAAGAGACAAACAGTGACTCGAGTCATGAATATAACGACAGACAATAATATGGAGAATGTGCAACTAGATATGTCAAGTGTGAATGAACGAGGAGAAGAGTTGGCTGAAGAAAAGATGCAGAGCACTGTAGTGAATTCACATAATCTAGATGATTGTATGAAAAGCAACAAACCCCGGTCTGCTAGCCGATCAGAGGATTCAAATATTTCAGTATGGAAATTAACTTTCCATTATACGAAATCAGTTGATCTGTAGTTTATGGTGTCAGGCATTTTAGAAGCCATTACAGAAGCAATAACCACGGCTGTGCTGATGCTTACATGGACTAGTTTACCATACACAATCCTGTAGTAATTAACAACAAAGTGACACCGTTAAAGCCTTCTGATTTCTAGTCATAGAGATGAAGTTACTGGAGTATAGTCATGACTATAGCGTGGGCATGATAAATCCTTGGAAAATTGGACCGTCGTTCGATTGACAACACTTACATGGGATTTAAATTTGTGGCATGTAGAGCTTGGCACAAAAGATGAAAACCGCACGTCTTGTGAATGAGGGTTATAAATTTTCATTTCACCGTCAAAGAGTGTGGTCAATTGTTTGTATTGATTGGAATGTGGCTAATATCATGATGTCATGGAGTGACATCATTGGAAATGATGCTCAGAGACAGGTAGTCTCTAGGAGCAATATACATCCCAGGACAAGACCATGCCAAATAGAAGAGACATTTTCAGTAACCATGAATGCAAGCTATGGTGATGGACCCTATGATGGAGGAAGACCCCGTTGGACAACTAAGAGGGGGGGGGGGTGAATCAGTTGTTACCGTGCTTAAACAATTATGCTTCTTTTAAACTCTTTGCTGAGACACTAAATGATAATCACAATAATGCAGGGAAATAAACAATGGCACATTCAGCATCAGTCACATATATGAGAAACACAGAGACAGATATTTCCTGAGGAAACCCATACAGGGTAAAAACCTCTTTTTCTTTATATGATAAGTAATGGTTACATTCTTTACAGTATCATACATATGAGCACCAACTCATAATGAGGCTACAACCTTAGCTTTGCAAGATGCAACTTGCTGAGAGCACCAACTCTCTATTTTCTCTAGCACCAACTAGAAGGAAGCACCGACTCCCTGGTTTCTCTAGCACCAACTAGAAAGAAGCACCAACTCCCTGTGTTCAAGCACCCACTTGAACCTCTGAGGACAACATTCCTCCCTAGCACCTCACAACCACCCTGAAATATAAATCTTTGCTTCTGAAACTTATTACAGTGATATAATGTTCAACAATGGCTTACCCGACTTATCACTGTTCTGCTGCATCTCGTTTCTCTTTCTTCCACACTGTTCTGCACATATCACTTGCGTTGTCTGTTCTTCTGCGTTTTATCCTCTATGTGCCATGTCCATTCACTGCACAGTTCCTCTTCAGTTCAATTCAGCTCCTGCACTATCTTCCTTCTTCACACATGAATCACTTTCCACATCAACAACCATCACCACTCGAACAACAACAACAACCCCATCTCTTCTTTGTACCGTGTATTTATAGCTTCTGTGCACCTTGTGCATGCAATGTTCGCCATGCCTCTGCATGCAGACTCTGCGTCATTATCCTCCACCTCTCGAGTGCTCTGTCTGATCATCATCGTGACTCTTCAGCTTCTCTGGTGGTTCGCCCTGCGTGTCCAGCATCACTGTATGTTATACTGAGATTCCTTAGCCTCTCTGGCAGTTTAAGACTCTTCATCTTCTCTGAGACAGTCGAACTCTTGATCTTCATCGACCCTGATCGACGGTTCATGATCTTGGTGAATCAACAGTCCTGATCTCATCGTGATCTCGCATCTCGTTGTTCCTTCGTTGGAGATTTTCGTCACTCCAAGTCGCGATAGGCGAGACTCAGAGATGGAGCTTAGATCAACGGTCCACATATTTTGGTTTATTGATGGTCAGGATCTTATCGTGATCTCGCATCTCGTTGTTCCTTCGTTGGAGATTCTCGTCACTCCAAGTCGCGATAGGCGAAACTCTCAGATGGAGCTTTATGGTGCTCTGATCTTTTGCCACGCGTCCTCTTGATCCAACGGTCCTCGATTAAATCGCGATCTTGCATCTCGTGAATCTGGAGATGAATCATCTCGACTCTCCAAGTCGCGATCCGCGAAACTCCGAGAGGTGTCCATCTGCTGACGTCACAAGTGGATTGACACGTGTTGAATATTGCCACGTGTCACTCTGATTCATGACTTACATGTGCCTGAAATGTTGAATCAGTCTGACACTTGTCGTTACTTGATTGTGCCACGTGTCCCTAGCTGACGTGGTATGCTGTCATGAGTTGGGTCGACGGTCTAGATCACATCTTGATCTGACGGTTCAGGTTCAGTCGAGATTTCACACATCGCGAAATTGGGGTTCTTGAGGTCAAGTGATTTTGTCATTTCAAAGTCTAGATCCCCGATTCTCCATGCAGAGGATCAACGTTCCAGATTCAACCTTAATCTGACGGCTCAGATTACATCGCGATTTCACATATCGCGAAATCGGCATTCCTGATGTCAAGTGACTTTGTCATTTCAAAGTCCCAATCCCCGATACTCCATGAAGAAAATCAACAGTCCATATCTCATTTTCAGTTCAATGGCTGCAATTGCATCGCGATATCGCATATCGCGAAATCGACATTCTTGTTGTTAATGTTCTTTGACAACTTCAACTCACAATCCTCGAAACCCCGACAGAGAGTCGGATCAACGGTCCACATAACCCCTTGGGATGGATGGTCCTCCTGCTTTCGGGATTTTGTGAGCCCATTTTCTCCTTGCACTTTAAACACCGTGCAAGTTTTCCCTGATCCAACGGTGGTCGGATCATGCACTCAGATCTAACGCCTGAGGTCTATTTTCCTCTTCCGCGCGCACTCTTCTTGATTTTATTCATATCTGACGACCCTCATGCTGTCAGGAATTTAGGATGGGATCCAACGATCAGCGACGCTTCTCCTCCAAGCTTACACATCCCTTTTACTTGGGAGAATTTCGACTATGCGCTAATTCCTCCTGAGCCTACGTTGTTGTTGTTTGTCCATCGATGCACACTCTGATCCTGCCATCTTCACTGTTGTACTTGCCAGCGTTTCCTTCGATCATTCGATCTTCCTGGCCTTATCTTCTATTTTCCTGTTGATCATTGGTGTTGTACTCAACCCATCATTACTGCTATACTTGCCATCAATGACAAGCTTATGCTTCCTGTAAAACATTTGCCAACAATCTCCCCCTTTGGCATTGATGGCAACTAAGGCACCCGAATTCTTTTCTCCCCCTTTGACATCAATGTCAAAGAAGAGACAAGCTCCCCCTGAGCTATTGCAGTAAATTTAGGAGGCATTAGATAATCAAACAATACAAATCTCCCCCTAACAAGATGGACTCTTTTAGGTGTGAAACGAAATGACACCCAGCTTTTGTCTAAGATATTCAAACGGTGTCTTGGCTAGGGGCTTAGTAAAGATGTCTGCAATCTATTCTGTAGTGGGAATGTAATGGAACTGAACAATCTGATTGGTGACCTGCTCTCTCAGAAAATGATATTTTATGGGAATATGCTTGGTCTTGAAGTGGAATACTGGATTTTTAGACACACTGATGGCACTAGTGTTATCACAATGAATTGGGATCGGTGTAGTGTATTTTACCTCCAAGTCTGCAAGTGTCTGAATCATCCATAATACCTGTGTGCAACAGGTAGAAGCAACAATGTACTCTGCCTCTGTGGTTGATAAAAAAATGGAACCTTGCTTTTTACTAAGCCAAGCTACTAAGGAGTTATCCAGGAAGAATGCTCCTCCACTGGTGCTTTTTCTCTCATCAACACAATTTGCCCAATCTGCATCTGAATAAGCAGTCAATTGAAGACCTTGATTTCTGGGATACCACAAACCATAAGTCATTGTTTCTTTTAAGTACCTGAATATCCTTTTGACAACTTGCAAATGACTTTGTTTAGGTGCAGCCTGATATCTTCCTACCATTCTGACAGCATGCATTATGTCTGGGCGAGATGCTGTGATGTACAGTAGGCTTCCTATCATTGATCGATATGAGATTTGATCAACATCAGGTGAATCATCATCCATGCTTAATTTACATCCAGTTACCATAGGTGTACCCACAAGTTTAGAATCTTCCATTTGAAACCTTTTCAGCATTTCTCTTAAATATTTTCCTTGAGAAATGAAGATCCCATCGGGCCTCTGAGTAATTTGCAGACCAAGGAAA
>ML779208.1:10763-23237 GCA_009831015.1 Picea engelmannii | reverse complement strand
CCATTCCACCTAATAACAATGATGGACCTCACATGCTCAGCAAAATCAACCTCAACAAAAAACAGAGTGGGAGCCTCCTGTGTAATAATTTCCACGGTTTTCTCAACCATGGTATCCATGCCATCATAAATCTCTCCCAAGAAAAGTTTGTCTGTGTCTGCATCTCGAAGAAGCTCAAATGCAGGTAATGTAAACTTGAGCAAGAATTCTACCTTGCTCCACCAATCCTCATCAATCAACACCCTTTGCACCATACTTCCCCTCTCTGAATATGCATGTCTCCACTCAGCTCAAGTCACACCCACCACTATACTCATCAATGCACTTTTGACCTCAACAAGGCGGCACAACATGATGAAGTTTGAGGCATATCTTGTCTCAGCAACTTTGAGCAACTCCAATTTGGAGTATTCCCGATACATTACTTGAGACTGGTGGTGGTTGGTGATGAATTTAACGATCTCCCTAGCTTGCCCTATGACCTCCTTAATCCATTCAGTTTTTTCCTCAATCTCTTCTAAAATCATATTTAAATTATGGACAATGCAAGGTGTCCAAAAAATATGATGATATCTACTCTCAACAATCAAGCCTCCAGCTTTGCAAATGGGTGCATTATCTGTGATAACTTGCACCACATTTGTTGGCCCTACTTGTTCAATAGCAGAAGTTCAAATATCAGCAATGAATTTGCTATCTTTTACCTCGCAAAAACAATATTTTGCTCTTAAGAACATCGCTCATATTAGTGATGATGCAATAACATTGACCAAGAGCCTCCACTTTGTATCAGTCCATCCATCAGAGATAATGGAAACTCATGTGTTGGTCCATGAGCTACGAACCAGTTTGAGAATATCATGAATCAATGCCCTCTCTTTCTGGAGCAACATTGTTCTGAGTTTTTCATAGTTTGGCCCCTTGAAACCTTGAGGAGCCTCGTTAATTTCCTTCACCATATCCTTCCAATAGGCGGACCGAACCACATTAAATGGGATGCCACATGCAAATATGGCCCTTGCCACTCTTGACTCTGCTTCTTCTCTCTTTTGATTGTTGAACATCTTTATCAATCTGTTGTCTGTAGCTGCACCTCGTCCTTCAGGGCCTTTGGATATCTCGTTTTCTACCTCTCGCACCCTCCTCTTCCTTGTTTCATGAACAATCCTTGACTCATTGCTAACATCCAAGGAAGGAGGATGCTTGCTAGTTCCATGCATAGCAATCTTGGCTCTATTATCCTTAATTTTTTAACATCATCATGCTCTTTCTGCAATTTATCCCTCACCTTTAGATAAAGAGTATGTGGGCAACCTTCAATACCCTTCCCTTCATGCAAAATGTGAGCCTTGACTCTTGTGTAAGAGCCCTTGAAGGTCTTATCCTTCGTGCATAAATTGCACCTCCATTCTCATGAACCTCCACCAACACCCATAGGCTTGACCTTGGTAACATGCCTTTAAAGAGGATAGTATTCTTGTTGTCTTCTTACTTCAGCAGCTCTAGGGGTAGATGAAACAACACTTTGAAAAGCCATGAATGCTGCAAAAACAAGAAGAAAATATGTTCACCAAACAAAACAAAAATTTGTTAATGCTCACCAAGAGAACAAAGAAATATGTTAAGCAAACATAAAATAAATATGCTCAACAAATAGAAAATAAATATGCTCACGAAAACCACACACAATCTCCTTGTTGTTGTAGGAAGCTCCTCTTGCTAATGAAAGTATGAGGAATGAGTGAACCAAGTGGTTTCTTATAGAAAATGAAAGAGATTTAGAGTTTCTATTAGTTTCTAGAAATTTCTTTTTGAAATGAAAAAAAAAAAGGGGAAAATTTAATTTTATTCTCATTGGAGAATTTAGAAAAGGCAAAAAAAAAAATTAAATGAGTGTTTGGGGGCACCACGGCCCCCTATTTTTTTTATTTGGCCTCTAAGATGCCTTAGAACGATCGAAACGTCAGTCGTACGGGCTGGTATGGCTAGGAAACGTCGTCGGTCGTACCATACGGCGTTTCCAAATCGAGAAACATCGTACGATGTGGCCAGCGGCATTTCCCGACCGTACCGTACCCATACCCGTACCGGCGTTTCAGCTCGTTTCGAAGGGAGAAACAGCGAGGGTAGGGTGTTTCCTGCAACTTAGATTATTTCCAAACATATTCCATTGAAAACGCAATTTCATCACCAAAATATATTAAAAAATAGACTGTCACATGGGAGCAAACACTAAAAATCAAGAACTAAACCCAAAATGCCCTTATATCTGAGCCAATAACCTAGATAATAACTTTAAATTAAACTAGAGTTGAAAATAAAAATAGAACAAAATTTAAAATGACAATTGGCCATCAAAGTCAAAATTTAAATTGACAATTGGACATAAAAGTCATAGATTAAGATATCATTCATTTGCAAATGAATTTAATTAGCATATATTGGCGGAAAGAATCTAGACATGTGAAGCAAATAATGCTTACTTAATAAGTCGAATAATCTAAAAATATAAAAATATATGTATAAAAGATTAATATGTGGGCTCCATAGTACCTGTTTACTAAAAGTAACGTCTCTTAGTTAACATATTCCCTTTGTTATAATAATTTCATCATCTTTTATTCTATTTGATATCTTATTTATTTATATTTATTATTACTTAATTTAGACTTTATGTATATAACATTGCCTTCCCCTTAAAAAAATGTTATGTCCTCGAAACAAGGGTAATGAAAGGTGTTGCTAACAAAACTTTTCTCAGTCTCCCATGATGTTCTCTTTTGGAAGATTTTTCCATTTAACAAGGTACTCCTTAATTACTCTAGAACATAATCTATTCTCGTTGTTGGAAGTGATAGCTTCTAGCTCTAGAATGACTCTTCATCATCCAACATAGGAAGTATCATCTATGTTGATTAACATTGTCCCAACATTTTCTTGAGACGTGACACATGAAAAATGTTGTGGATACAACGCTTCTCTGGTAAGTTCAATCCATATGCTACTTGATTGATCTTCTTGCTAATCTGATATGGCCCATAAAACTTGGGAGACAGCATATTTTTCGCTTATTTCTTAAGAGATAATTATTTGTATGGTTTGGGTCTCATGAATACCAAATCTCCAACTTCAAATTCTCTTTATGGTCTATGTTGATTTGCTTGTTGCTTCATATGATTCTTTGCAACTGTTAAGTTTTCCTTGGGTATCTAAATAACCTTCTGACTTTCATCTAATTGATCCCTTACTACCGAAACTTTTGTTTCACTTAGGGAAAACTCCTTCCACTTAGGAGGTGTTGCCATCCTTATACACACTTGCAAACATGAGCTAAGTCCGACTCACTTAGTGTGACCTTGGAGGCACAATGCCTAGGTTCATAGCCCACGCTGTCACTTTCACTGAAACCTCTTTCGTCTAGGCTTACTCGTAGCGAAGCCAAAGGAGGTAGACCTTAGTTACTAGATGTGTTAAAGTTAAGTTCTAGGAGTTAGTTTTAATTGTTTACAAGGTTTGGGGGATTATAATCCTAAGATGTTAAGGCAACAATGCAAGGTGCAAGGGTTAGGATGAAAAGCAAGCCTCTTCCCTAGGTCAACTAAGACTAGTGCCTAAAGATTGGGCAAGGGGTCAACTATGTTAAGGGGTGTTTCGTTACAAGTAGATTACAAGTTACTTACAAGATTACAAAAGAATCAATTAAATATTAGAATATCAGATACAAGTACTTACAAAAGAATTATAAAATATCTATTCACAAATGAGATATCCACAAAGTACTTGATGCAAGATTTACAAATAAAGAATATCTAAGATACAACAAGCAAACTAACCACATTTTACTTATATGTGTGCAGGATATCAAAAGACTAAAGCATCACATCACATCACCACATTTATGAGATCATCATCAACACATTCCAAAGATTTAGAAGATTTAAGCACAACTGTTATAAAAATTATTGAAGATGATCCACACTCTTAGTTGTTAAACCCAAAAGTAGTTTATTAGGTTTGGTCCAGGGTTTAATTATTAGGCTTTCTTAAGATTTATCAAATTTTATTAAAGCTTTCACCAAAGCCTCCTCCTTCTATTGTCAAATAACTGTTGGATGTTCAATAAGTGTTGCCACCCTAGCTTCACAGGTCATCCCAAAACAAGAGTACTTCCCGGAGAGGACACACACCTGGCGCGTCACGGGACAGTCCCTTCCCACTACCCTCCGTTGTTTTCCTCAAGCCCCATTTTAGATGGTGAAGATGGTGGTCTAAGGTACCCTAAATAGTCTATTAAGTATAGATATTGATTAGGTAGACTTTTAGGTGATTATTAGAGTGTTTTGAAGATTTTAAGACACTTTTAAAGTGTGATTTAATGACATGGCCGAAATTGTTATGAGCTTTAAAAATGTGTTGCTTCAAGCTTATGCAATTAAAAGTGTAAAAACATGTAAAGCAAGTAAATATGGCGGAAAAAGATTTAAATTATCACATGCACATAAAGAGCTTGCTATGAAAGAAAAGCACTAGGGCAAGAACAACTTGCCTTCAAGAGATTGAAAGAAAATTTAGTGTGTGTTTGACTACTTAACCATTTAACAACATTTAAGCCTAAGCAAGTGGCTTCCAATAGATATAAGCAATAAAAGAATAAATCAATTACTTGTCAAACACTTAGATGTTAAGCATTTAAGATCTAAGCCATGTGCATGAGAGAGAAAGAAAATAGACTTGAAATCAAACTAAGCAATACGATAGATCTAGTTAGATTATTTAAGTGTTTCCCAATAGGCTTTAAGATTATGATGTTGATCTAAAACATAAGCAATTATGACATTAAACCATAGATCATTAATCACATCAAATCATCTACCACTCAACCTTACCTATTGGGGTATTCCTCTCCCAACTAGGTAGGCAATTAATTAGGTTTTGCTTAGTTAGGTTAAGTTCTTTCAAGAATTAGAGATTAGGGCAAACTAGTAAAAGATAGAGAGAGGAACTAAGAAAGAAAACTATCAAGAAAACAAGCAAGCAAAGGCAAACCTACCCGACGTCCTAGGTTGAGAAGGTGCCCCTCACCTTCTAAACCCCACGTCCTAGCTAAAAGGAAAAGAAAAAATGCTAAAAATGAAAACCTTAAGCTAGATCTACACTACCCAACAAGCTCACACAAAGAGGAAGGTCGTACCACTCCTTCCCCTATAGGTGTGAACCACTAACAAGCAAGAAAAATGAAGCAAAACATACCAAAATGCCAAAAAAATGAAAGGTAGGGTTGAGAGATAGCTACCAAACCCCTTGGAGGGCCTTCTAGTGTTGTGTGGATGTCCTTTGGGTAGACAATAGTCCTCTCAATCAGATCTAAAACCTGTAAAACCAGCAAGCTATGCTTGCTAGGAAAGCTACACACAACCAAGAAAAGTGATAGAAAAACCCTTGCCTTTTAGGGCACGAACCTTCCACAAGAACAAGAGAGTATATGTGATGTAAATGACCTATCTAAACATGTTATGCTCGCTGAAAAATGAATGTGTATGAACAGTGATATACATGAAGAGTAAAGGGTTAGAGAAGTGGAGTGTATAAGTGCCTCAAGAGACCCTTCTCCTTGAAGGAGTTCCCAATGAAACCCTTGAAGTATAAACCTGCAAAACCTCTTAAGTGATATGCATACAAGAAATAATATGTTGATGTATGTAAATAAAACGACACTTCAATCCTATCTAATACATCAAGATAGATAAACCCATAAGCATACGCATTAATAGATCTACTTAGATAACACTTTACCTAAGATCAAAAGTTGTAATCACCCAAAGAAATTTGATACAATATTACCTCATAAGCATAAGAAAACCAAGCATACGCATTGCTCCTCTAGTTGTCCTCCAAAGTTTCTCCTTTATTATTACTCAAGAAAATAGATCTTGGAGAGAAAATACTCCAAAACCCTAAGAGCATAGAATGGAAAATGGAATGATGGAGAGAGAGAGAGAGATGAAAATCAAGTAGCATAACAATAGCTCAAGATATGGTGAGTTGGGAGAGAGAAATGAGATCTATTTATACTTGGAGAGGCAAACCTACCTCTCTTGGATCTAAGCCAAGAGTCCACCACCAAGCAAATGAATAGATCTCAAGGCTAGGGCGCACCCTCTATGGTCTGCACAATAGATCTAGGGTGTAGAAAAAAAAGAAAAATAGTTGGGATGAAGCAAAAGGTGTGTGGGAGGCATGGGATCCGTGCCAAAGAAAGTGAAGAGTCACAAATAATTTTTAAAAATTATTTGGTTGAGTTCCAAGAAGAGGGAGGGCGCACCTCTTGGGATGAGGTAAAGGAAAGGAAAGGTGATAGATGAGTGAGGTGAGGTTGGGATCACACAAAATCATGAGAGAGGTTGTGGGATCTGTGCTAGGGAAAATAAAGAGCCTCAAACAGATAGAAAACAAATTTTTGATTGGAGAGACACAAAAGGGGGGCATAACTTCCTTGGAAGGCACTCCACAAGAGTGAAAATCAAGAAAAAAAAAAGGAAAGAGTGAAGTGGAGGGAGTGGCGTCACCTCTAGGGGTGATGTGGAGGCTAAAAGAAGTGAAATCTCAAGAGAGGGGGCCACACTCAAGTCATAAGATCAATTAAAAAGGAAAAACGTCAATCCCCCTAGGGGGGCGTGATTTTTGAGTGTGGAGGTGGTGTAAGGGGTTAGACAAGGTTGGAAAAGGTTAGGAGGGTCATGTTATGCTTAGGGGGTCTCTCTCTAACCATAATTTCAATTTTTCACATCCTCTAACTCATTATTACAACTCTTACACTTTGTCATGTTTGGACTTTAGCAATTAAAATTGTTGTTTTAGACTGACTGACACTCTGGGTGGACCCATGGCTAAAGTTGTCCGACTGAGCTGAAACTTGGTCCATGGATGTAGGGGGTGATATTCCATTTCTTTTGAGCACAAATACCCCTATCAAAAGTCCAAGGACCTAGTTTTTACAATTATTGTTCAAAATTAATTAATTAATTAAATAATTAAACCTCCAAACTTAGGAAAATTTAATTAAAAAAAAATTAACTTAGACTCGACAGAATTCCGCGAAAATTTCTAAGATGTCTTGCATGGTCATTTACAATGATTCCCTATAATAGTTACCAAATCATAAGCCCACTAGAACGTCGTTCACCACTTTGAGGAATTATTGCAAGTGTGAGGGAAAAACTCAAGGGAAATCATTAAGGCTGAAAAGCCCAACTGATAACCTGAGGATAAAAAACCCTGAGTGAAAGGAACTCTCCCAATGAACCGATCCCAAGGTAACTGACCTAGACATGACTCATGCAGACCTATTACATTATTAACCCACGCAGGGGTGCGGAAATTCCATTACAAAATAAAGTGTTGGGGCCAAACACTGCCCTGTAGGACCAAAAGTCTTCGACAACATGGCATCTGATGATGCATCTCTTCATGGCACATGAGTTGACCACCTGTGTTGGAGAGGCGGTCAACATCTGGCTCCACATGGGGACGTGTGTTCGATCTTCTCACTCGAGACGAAGAGCATACGAGAATCCAACACCTACAATAGAGTGTTCACCAATAACCAACATAAGAATACATTTATACATGATTAAATCAATTAATGCTATATACAACATTTACATAATGAAATAACTAAAGTACAACATCATAATTTTACAACAAATGAAATCTATAGTACAGAAAAAATTTCTAAGTACATGAAAAATTTCTAAGTACATATTTGCATAAAGAATGAAATAATACAAAACTGAAATACAAGGAGAAAGGTTAGAGATACGTTACAGAGGGTGTCCATTCAGACACCAAGGTGCCCCATCATCTGTAAAAGAGCTTGAGTTGTTGCCCATTCCTCGGAATGTTGATGGGCTCACCATCTAAATGGTTGACATGAAAAGAATTTGGCCCTGCTATTTCCCTAATCAAATATGGCCCTAGCCATAAACTATCAAACTTGTCGTGCTTTTCAGGTTTTTGCCTGCCTTTATCCCATAGAAAAACTGTATCACCCACAATGAAGTCCCTGTGCCTGGTTGACCTGTCAAAATCTTTCTTAACCTTGTTCTAATTTCTGCAATTCTGATCATAAGCCTTTCGTCTGATTTCATCTAACTTAATAATCTGATTGACCCTGTTGTGAACTGCATCATGCTCTGCAGAAGTGTCCTCAATTGATCCATAAGTAGGAAGTCTAAGGTGCACTAGAAACCTAGCCTCCAATCCATACACTATCTCAAAAGGACTCTTTCCAGTAGTTGCTTTCTTTATTATCCTATCGGCCCATAATGCATGTTTGATTTTACTATCCCAAGATTTCTTGTTTTCACCAACTATTTTCTTAACAATGGTCATTAAGTTTTTGTTACTTGATTATGCCTGATCATTTCCTTGGGGATAATAATCTGATGCATGTGATAAGATAATACCATACTTGAAACAAAATGCTGACATCTCGGCTGAACAAAAGGCCTTGGCATTATCTGTCACTATCTTTGATGGGACCCCAAATCTAGTTATGACTCTGTCTTCAAGGAAATCCATCACCACCTTTTCAGTTGTTGTCTTTGTAGGAATGGCTTCAACCCATTTTGTAAAGTAATATGTGGCTTTAGGAACCCAAGAGAACCCATTACTTGAATTATTGCTAAACTTCCCGATGAAGTCCAAACCCCACTGCTGAAAAGGTGCTTCAACCACTACTGGTTGCAAGGGAGTGTTGCTAACTTCTGATTTCCTGTGAAAAGTTGGCATGGCTCACATTTCCGAACAAGCTGATGTACATCTGAAAATATAGTGGGCCAATAATATCCTGCTCTAAGGATTTTGTGGGTAGTAGTTTTAGCAGCAAAGTGTCATCCACAAAACCCTCCATGGAATTCATCCATTAGTTTCTTTGACTCAACGTCATCCACACATCTAAGGATAACCCCATCAGGATTTTTCCATCATAATCCATCTCTAGTAAGGACATACTAAGAAGATTTCAACCTTAAAGCCCTTTTCTTGTGTCCTACTAGATGTCTTGGACAAGTTAGATTCTTAAGATAGAAAATAATGTATGTATACCAATCTACTTGTTCAAGCTTTAACAAGTTAGGATGTCATTCTTCATTATTGATTTGGTTAACTATATCCAAGGCTTTCTCATTACTTTCTGTCAACATTTTTGCCAAGCCTTGACCCTTAATCAATTTAGTTGGTTTAATCTTCAAATCGTACTCTTGGATTTTAGCAATCCATCTACCCCTTGAGCCTAATCCTTCCACTTGAGATAGCACATCTTTAACCGCGGAATTAGGAACATAACCAATTACCTTGGAATATCCGATGAAGACTCTGAAATGTTTGAGTGATTTGACCAAGGAATATGCTTGTTTCTCAAACATGGGATACTTTAATTCTGAATTTTGCAAGGCCCTACTCATATATGCAATAGGTTGATCATGGCCTTGGTCATTTTTATGAAGCAACACACCAGCAATTGTGTCTTCAAAGGCAAAAGAGAAGATCTCAAAATCCTTCTCATAATATGGGTTGATAAGAACTGGAGCTTCACATATAGCAATCTTAATCTGTTCAAAAGTTCTACTTTCATCATTCCATTCAAATTTTACATCCTTCTTAGGTAGCTTATATATAGGTTTCATGATTTCAGCATAGTTAGGAATGAACCTATGGACAAAATTGGTTGGTCCTAATAAGGATTGAAGAAGCTTCTTTGTTGTTGGCAAAGGCACTTTACTAATGGCTTCCACCCTTTCTGGGTCTAATTTAACTCCATCTTTAGTTATGATGTGGTCTAATAACTTACCTTTAGTCACCCCAAAGACTGACTTAGCAGGATTTAGAGAGATTCCAAACTCTCTACATCTATCCAAAACTTGCCTAAGGTGGCCAATGTGAGTTTTACCATCCTTAGAAAAAACTGTTAGATCATATTGATATATTTCAATCAATTTACCAATCAACCCCTTGAAGGCATAATCCATAGCCCTTTGAAAAGTAGCTCCATCATTTGATAAACCAAATGGCATTCTAAGATATTCAAAAGTTCCCCATGGAGTTATAAAAGTAGTCTTATGCCTATCTTTTGCTTTAAGTTTGATTTGATTATAACCCGAGAATCCATCAAGCATGGAAATCATTCATGATCATGTAACCCTTTGAAGTAGAGTTTCCATCTAGGTAAGGGGATAGTTATCTTTTGTGCAAGCAATGTTTAAGTTCCTGAAGTCAATGCATATTCTAATCTGTCCAGTCTTCTTCCTAGCAAGAACCAAGTTTGACACCACAAAGAATGTCTAGTATGTGCAATAATGTCTGCTTCTAACATTTTATGTAACTCCTTTTGGACCAAAGGAGCTAACTTGAGGTTCAACTGCCTCAACTTCTGTCTAAAGGGTTTAGTACCTTCCTTAAAAGGAATCACATGTTGAATCACATCCTCCCTATAGACTTTGAGTTCCTCATAGCTAAAGGCTAAGAAATCCCTATATTCCTTTAATAACTTAACAATTGCATTCCTTTCTTCTATAGGGGTAGTCTTGCCTACTTTTATCAATCTGGGTTCTTCATTAGTTCCAATATCGACTTCCAGGTAATCACATAGTTTTTTCTTTAATTCATCCTTTTGCTTATGACCATCCTGTCTATCAAAATCCCTTTCTGAAGAGACCACTCATTTAGGTGGTGCTTTTACCTCATCATCATTTTCTGTGTAATTACAACCTTCCTCTTTCATGCTTATGTCTACGTCTGAAAACTCATGTATGTGGAGCAAAAACTTGACCATCTGTTTGTCATCATCAAAAACCTGCCAGTGATCCATATTATTTGGGACAGAGGGTCTAAAAATGACTTCTACTGAAATATTCTCATCAATTAACGTGTCTGGAAGTTGTAGTGTGGAAGTTGCTATTGCAAGTTCATCGGCTTTCGAACTCTGTTCTCTAGGAATTGCAATCAAATTTATAGCATCTAAGTCATCCATTAAGTTCCAAATTGCACTCTTATATCCCTTTAATCTTTTAGACTTGCAAGCAAACTTATTCTTTAATTGTTGTATAACCAAGTCTGAATCACCTTTGATATTTAAACATTTGATTCCCATATCTCTGCAAATTTCTAAACCAAGGAGTAAAGCTTCATACTCAGCCACATTATTAGTTGCATCAAACTCCAATCTATAAGAAAATTTCATCACTTCACCACTTGGAGACTGAAGCACAATTCTAACACCCTTTCCTGCTCTAGAAAAAGAACCATCAAAGTTCATGTACCACACCTTGTCCAATTCATTATCTTTAACTGTTTCTTGCAAAGGCATAATAGAATAGACAAGATGGCATAGTTACCAAGAGCTTCATCAGTCTAGTTTAATTCATTTTTGGGCTTCTTGGGATCTTCAACATGATATTTCCTATACACTTCCCTATTCAACTTGAAAGTACTTCCATCTGGGGTAGGGAGAGTAGCATAAGATAGATCCATTTGTAAACTACCACCCAAGTCTACAGCTGCTTTTCTATTCAGTAGCAATCCCCAAACATCCAGCACATCAATTACCACAATAGTCATTTCAAACATGATGTCCAGAAATGTTGCTAAGAATACTTGCAAACCTTTAATCAACCCATGCACTTCTATTGTTTGATTTTCCAAGGCACAAATGTTGTGATAAGGTCTAGATATTCTTAAGTTCAATTGTTCCATCACCTTCTTAGTAATAACATTTGAAGTGGCTCCTGAATCTAGCATGCAATTGTGTAACACTTTGTCGTTCACAAGTAAGGAAAGGTAGAAAGGCAAATTATTTTCATTCTTCCTATCCCAATTCTGTAGAATCACTGGTGCATCCTGGTAAGTCGTGGCTACTTGTTTTTCAACAAGATTCTCAGGTGGCTCATCTATGGCTTTAAGTAGCTTTTCCTTTTGTGAAGGAATCTTCATGAGTTCTGATACTGGTACTAACATCTTTACATTACTCAACCATCCACCTAAGTCTATATTTAAATCTGCATTAGTTGGCACCTGAGACTTAGGAGGAGATACCTTGGGAATACTGGTTTGACCTTTATCTTGACTTTTGTTTTCCTTCCTTTGGTATGTAATGCCTCTAAACCTAGCTATTTCTGCAACCTATTGAGGAGTGGGCTTGGGCCCATACTTTTCTGTAGCTTTATCAACAATTCCACTCATAAAGTTTCCATGGTTTCCCAAGTCATGTAGCCACCATAGTATCTATCATTACACATGTTTACTTGTTCATTTCCGTGGTCTTCATATTCATTAGTGCACTCTTCAAGGAAGACTAGACAGGTTGATTCCTCATTAAACTCACCATAAGGTCTACAATAAGGCATAGGGCGATGATCCACCAAGTTGGTGGTTTCAAAAGGATTTGGTGGCCTTTAATCATTTTGAGGAAGTCTCCTT
>ML779207.1:1756269-1780756 GCA_009831015.1 Picea engelmannii | reverse complement strand
ACCATGGTTCAATTCCTACAAGTGACATGTTGATCTCTTAAATGAGAAAGCTATTTAAAAAGCCTTGACTTTCTACAAAATCTGGTTTACCTCGGGTACCATCCTTGAAACAAGGGGAAGTGCCCGGTGGGTTTCCCCGAGCTCTATTCCAAAGTAAAAAAAAACTAAACTTCTTAAGTGCTCCAACCCTACAACCCATGGGAACAACATTAACATTATACTTGCTCTCAAATATTTTCAGAGAAAGTATGCATGATTCACATATTTAATTAACAAAATATCCAAATCTACATCAAATTGTTCATAGATAAAAATGATTTGGGGCTTGAGAGGGTCTAGGGCTCACTTGATCCATTATGGGGTACATTGGTATTGAGACAACATGATCTACTGAAGAACAAACGACTTTAATTGGGAGTAACCACCACCAACCTTCCTGATCCATGTGTTTGATCAAATAATGGCAGGAAAAAAAGAGAGATATGAGGGGGGAGTCACTCACTGATTCACATAGGCGGGGTTAACTACTTTCCACAAAGCATAATGCATTGTTCTATTTTTTATGTGTGTTATCAACCCCTTGAATAGTGCGTCAAAGTAACATGGGCACACTATGTTACAAAGACGATTCTTTGTCTAAATATATTACAGCATTGATATGGCGATGAGGCACGACACATGGTGCACACAACAAAGAACTACAAATTTGATGCACACTAGCAATTCATTGGCCTACTTGCACCATAGATAGTGTGCCCCATATACTTAAAGGAACTAGGTGATGTAGGTTCACAACTCTTTCCTCTCTCTAGTGTAGTTGTGATGAGTTGATATGTTATGTATGGTGTTTGTATGGTGTTTGTAGAGACACATCAGAACACATACTCATGACATGTGCACCAATGCATATGCACAGTTATAACTAGATTCTTACATATGATTATGCTAACAAGAAACATAGCATACTATGCATGGAATGTGCATTGGATCCCATACGACTTGAAATGTGTGTCGATGTGCATATCATGTGCCCACAAAGGTGCATCCAACCAACATTAGTGCACCTGAAAATCCACAATCAAATATTTCTCCTTTCATTTGTGCACTAAGATTGACTGGGCACACTGTCAATAGTGAGGGATATAGTGCATTGTTAATGACATGTATGTTGGTGTGCATTTCTCACACCCATAAGATTGTCACAATAACATAAATGCACTATCGAATCCACATTAAACATATCTACTTGCAGTGGTGCATTAAGGTTGTCTAGACCAAATGATGTCAATGTAGGGTCTAGCTCATCTACATTGGCATGATGAGATATACACACATGCAATGAAAGTGAATGCACCATTATAGTTTCTACCATTGCATTCATTTAACCATGATGAACTACGTGTGGTGCTTCACGTGCAACATCGTTGTTGGTACATGATGTGTTGCATCACCATAGTGCATTCCCATAAAGAAATATACTCCATTAGTGCACCCTTTGTGTGCACTAACAAGAATAGGCGAAAACTATATATATGTACACCATTTATATTTTAAAAAGAAAAAAATGAACCATAGCATTGTAAAGGAAAACACAACATATATAATTACCTAGCTTGCTATCTTTGGTTGATGAGGCATAATAGTGGAAATGAAAAAAATGATCCATATGGTTTTTTTTTTTAAATAAAATTGAGAAATTTAATCCATTGTGAATGGAGAATGGGGACCAAATTCAACAATTCAAAAGCACTAGTCTTCAAGGTGGGGGTGCAATCAAAACAAGCACCAGAGCTTCGAAGGGAGGCAAGCACCAAAAGATGGTAAAAATGGGATAATTGATTGAGGGGACTTTTTTTTTTACACTAACCATAGTGTGCCTTTGATTTCAACACACATTTGCATTATTTTGTAGAGTGCACTAGTGCACTTTGGCGACAAGGGTGCATCAAAGACATTTTTTGCACAATTTGTGTCTGTCGCCTCTTGTAGAGAAGATAGGGGAAAGGTACTCCATTAAAACCCCCTTTAAATCTTGTTTTCCTTGTAATGGTTGCACTATTGGAGCGCATTTCTTATTAAAATTATCTCTTAGGTTGGGATCTCTACACCATAATTGTAGTTTGGTTAGGAAGAGTTATTTGGATAGTAAGAGTTCTAATAGTGGAATTGTGGAGCTTGGTGAGTCTAGCTTTAAGAAAGTGTTATATGTTGAATGAGTGTCATGAGATGGATATATATGAATCTTGAATAAGTAGCTATAATTATTTGGTTTCAATTATGTGACATAATTGTATTTGGGTTTATGTTTAAATTCAATTAATTAAATAAAATACACTTCATAAGAATTTGAAACAAAAATGACATTATCTCTAAGTTTTCTCAAAATATTAATTTAATGTAAAAAAATTAAGTGAAATTAATGGAATAAGCAAAAGTATTAAAGGAACCTTCGATATCCACAAAGCATCAATTTAAATCACTGTTGAAGCCCATGCACGAAAAAAAAATCTATTGCAAAATGGTTCAAAGACATCAATTTCGAAAGGATAAAGAGTAAGGATTTCATACTTCGGGAAATTATATGAAGAAAACCGATAGGCATACAACAAAGAAGTCAAGTGAAAAAAATTATGCTCACCTTAGCATAGGAAAGGACAACTCATATTCTTCTCATAAATCATCAATCTCACGTGGGAAACCAACAAATTATAATTATAAAACTTACCCTTCAAATTGGGTTGAAAAGTCAAATGTGGAAGAAAATTTCTAGAGAAACTAAAGATTATATAGTATTATTTAAATAAAGTCCTTATTAAAAAAAGGAATTTGAAAGGTTTAAGAGGGGTAATCCAAGTAACAAAAAGAGTTGGAAGGCCAAAATCCACCAACTTTTTTCATAATTTCACTTTATGTACTTAAAAATATAGGGGAGTGTGAGTGGGGGTGTTGTTTGACATTGTAAGCTTTCAATTTATTAATGAAAAAGCTACTATTGACCCAATTTTGTTGGAGATTTTTAGTGTTGTCATGAAATTATTATAGACTTTTCTTATTGTTCATGGTGCCCTAGAGTGTTGTGGGAATGGATAACTATTTGTTGTATGTTGTATACTCATTTCATATTTGTCAATTTGTTTTTCCTTTCTCTTGTTTTTTATTTTAATGATATGGATTTGGAAATGTAGTTTTTTTTAAGCTTACCTTATTTTGTTGATTAGTGTTATGGAGATTTATGTATTCAATTATTTTGTGAGCTTATCCATGTTTGTCAATGGCATGTTTTTCCTTTCTCTTGTTTTTATTTTACTTATATGGATTTGGAAATGTAGTTTTTTTGTAAGGTTATTTTATTTTGTTGATTAGTGTTATGGAGATTTATGTATTCAATTATTTTGTGAGTTTATCCATGTTTGTCAATTGCATTTATTTATGTTGGTTTCATATATTTTTAATTCTTCTTAGATTTCCTAAGATAGGTTATATTTTTTTCCATATAATATTAGAGTCAGATTTTGTACTTTTCAAAGGATGACATGGCATCTCTTTTGGATTTGGACTGGGAAGAGAAGGATGTGTTATGGGCCAGGGAATGTCTTTTCATGTCTGATGAGATTTACAGGAATATGTACAAGAGTCAGTGCGGGTCGGTGCTGGGAGGACATGTGTAGGTTAGGACAACTCTGATTTCGTCTTTGGTTGACAGAAAGGTTGGGGCTTCATCGGGAGTCGAGGTTAGTGGAGAAGGAATTTAGTGCAACATGTGGTTAACCAACCTGAGGCTGAAGTAGGTTTTAAGACTACTGAAAAAACCTCTGTAAAGGAAGGGCCTTTGAGGCTTTTCCATCGGAAAATATCTGAGGGCGATGGTTTCGGGGGGTGTGGTGGCTCTAGAAGGAACAAATCCAAGGGGAAGTCTGCAAGGAATAATCAACACCAAAAATGCTTGAAAGTGCGAAGTAGTATGCCTTTGTACATTTTGGGGAAGGCTATCACAATGGACAGGGTTGCAAGCTTGTTGGTGAGGGATTTGGTGGGAAATTTGTTTTACATAAAGATGACAACGTCTCGGTTAAAGTAGTGGATTCAGGATTTTTGGAAGCCTAGGGTGGGTTATTGCCCCCGGTTCAGTCTTCTCTCAAACCACTGGATCTATTTCCACTTCCTGTCGGAGGAGGATCTGTTAAATATTTTTGAAGTTTCATGGATTATTGGTAGGGGGTTTTAATGCTTAAGATATGGGAGCCATGTTTTAACACTTTTATGGAGACTTTTGCGAAACGTTGTGTCTAGATGCTTCTTCCAGACTTCCCTATCAAACTTTGAGTGATGAGGGTTTTCGTGGAAATAGCTAATACAATAAAAAAAATCATGTTTTTTGATGAGCATGCTTATAAATAGAATACCAAAAGATTGGTATGGATTTTAGTGGAGGTTGACTTGGAGTTAGGGCTCCCTTAAAAAATTGAAATCATCACTGAAGATAACTCTTTCATTCAAAATTTGGAGTTTTGGAGGGATCCATTCTATTGCCATTCTTGTAGACAGACGGGGCATATGAAAGAGAATTGTCCAGGTTTGACGAAGGAGATGGTGGATTTGGATCGAGGGGGTTTCACTCCAAAGGAGACAAAATCCCTAACACAAATTGATGGCTCAGATAATCTCTACAGTTTCGACCGAGACTCTTTCATCGGTAAGATGCATACCTTTTATCCCTCCTTCTTCAATTCTTTGTCAAAGGATGATATTAGTTCTCTCATAAATCAGGAAGATTGGATTATGGAGGTTTTTGGTAGCTTTTGGGAACTGGTGTTGAAGAAATTTGAGAAGTCTCTTCCTAGGGATAAGGTGACGGATAAGGGGTTGGGTGATACTCTAACTGAGATCCGTGACCTTCCTCCGGTTATCCCTTATGTTGTATCCCCTGTGGGGGAGGCTTGTCCCCAAGTCTTTGAAGATGGTTTGGGTTTGAAATCCTCTGAGTGATCTTCTGGGTCTGAAGACAGGTCTATGGAATGTGTATTGAAGGGGAACAAGGGATCTACGCCTCACTATGGTGGATCTATGTTTGAAAAGGAATATTGTGTTTCAGGATCTCAGGGTAGGGAAGATAGTCTTGTCACATTGGCCCCTTCTTACAAAAGAGGTATTAACTAAAATCCCTCTGCAAGTTTTCAATAGATTGGAGGCAAATAAAGGGGTTAGAGACAACTCAAAAGTAACTTTTAGTAAGAAGTTTGTGAATAAAATTTCTAGGAAGGTTTATGGTGCCATTGAAGGAGGTTTGGCACCATTTACTATCCCATTTGATAATATCCCCCCATCTGATGTGATAACTCATATTGAACCTCCTCTTTCTCCAAGGGAACTTAGAGCTTCGATGCTCGATAAGGGGGTTCCTAAATGATAATATTATCTCTCAACCTGTGTGGGGTGGGGGGTGCCCCAAAACTATTAACCCTTAAAATGTTAATAGATTATGTTAGCCCCGACATTATTTTTTTCCAGGGAACAATGGTGGATTGTGGAAAAGCTAAGGATTTTTTTTCTGAAGTGTTGCCCAAATTTGGGAATGTGTTGCATTGGATTCTAATGGACTTTATGGAGGTTTGATTTCGGGTTGGAATCCGTGAGATTTGATCTTCAAGCGTTTGGTACCAGTGCATGTATCTTGCTGGAAGGTCACCTTAAGGACATATCTAGGACGATTAAGTTGTTGAATTTCTATGGTTCATACAAAGATAGGGCATCATTTTGGAAGCTTTTGGAGGCTTGGGGTTTTTTAAGGGAATATGGTTTAATTATAGGTGGGGATCTCAATATTACCTTGTCCTCAAGGGAGATTTGGGGGGACCATGCAAGAATTGACCATTTGGCATAATTGTTCTCTTCTATGTTCACAACAGCTGGTCTAGTGGATATCCTTCCAGGCCATATCAATCCAACATGGAGAAATGGACATCCTGGTTCTAATGGTATATATAAGACATTAGACATGTTCCTTATGAGTGAATATTTGTTGGAGAGTATGGGAGAAGCCTGTTGAGATTGTAAGATCCAAGACTGTAAATGCACGTGGTGCGGCATATTGCTGAGACATAATAAAGAACTTGAGAGCTAGATATTTGTGGACGTAGCCCAAGATGGGGTGAACCATGGTAAAGATTGTGTTATGTGATTGAATGTATGCATCTCTATTGTTGTTAAAGATTAAATGTTAGATAAATGAATGAAGGAACTAGTTAGATCCGATACTCCACATGCATGAATAAGAATGATTGTTTTAATCACGAGGTTAGACTAAATAAATAAATATCACAAGGTACAACCATAGATCTCCACTCAATCTTGGGATGCAAGCATATGAGTATTGCATCCACCCATAGAGTTATCTTGGGTGAGACTGCGCAGTACACCCTGTGTGTTGTGTTTCCTTCTGGTTTACTAGAGGGGCCGATAGTTTTAGAGGGATTTTGTTGGAAGCATGTTAAATCTGAACCTGGGTCAACTTACGACAGTAAGGTAAGATTAGAGTAGGTAACTGATAAAGTAAAATAAGAAACCAACAAATGGTTCTATTTCCAGTTGGAACAGGATGGGACTGAGTTAATGAGATCTTTTGAAGAAGCATCAAAAGAATGCCAGATTTGACGACAAGACATTAAGAGAATGAGAATCTAAAAGGGGATGTTGAGACTATGGAACCCAACGAAGGCAGAGATAGAGAGATGCTTGAAAACAAAGGAGTTGGAGTTTGCGCATAAAGATAACATAAATCCAAAGTTGACAATGCGCAAATATCTGGACAAGTATCTATTCAGTGACTTGCATGAAGTATTTTTCTGTGATTTCCCGCATGTGTTGTAGGAGTGGATATTAAGGTTGAAAGACGACCATCCTACAAATTGGATCAGATATCTAGAGTGGAATTCTATAGAGATCACGTAGTTACAACTTTACAACAAGTTGATAATAAATTTACGCATGCAGTAGTTTTCTGGTTAGACAACATTGTTGCAGGATTTATCACAAAATTTGCATTAGATACGACGAAGTCTTACAGTGTAGCAGAGAAAGAGTTATTGAAGGGACCTTGACGTAGGTATATCATATCGCTATATACTTTCATTAAGATATTATTATATAACAAAGGTGTAATGACAATGGCCTCAAACAACTAAACTTCTCTGCGTGCATGGGAGAAGGGGGGAAGCACTGACAGGAGACGGAGAAATGGATAAAGGAGAGAAGGAGGAGGCCTTGGACCCAATCACGATGGAGGGATAACATATCAAATAGATCATGGAAACAACTGGAAGAACATGCAATGGAGTACCCTACCAATATAATATGAACACAAAGAAGAGAGACATAGTCGTGAGGGAGGGCTTGGAAAGTGATGAAGAAGAGGTAGATGATCTCCAGGCTGTGGAGCAGATTGAGGAAATCTTGCACGTGGAATATGAAAGGAATACGAGAGGTCCAAGATCAGGAACAAAATGAAACACTCCTATCCATATCAGTGTCAGTGTGGAACCCATAAACCCATGTGCGACTAATACACCAATAAGAACACCACCATTTAGACAACCGGATTTTGAGAGAAGGAAGATAGCAGGAAGTACATATACACATGGAACAACAACTGGGGGAGCTAGTTCATGAAGCATTAATCAAGTATCTACACCAAGCAAAGGTAGTAGTTCAACATTCAGGATGGCAGGACATGATCCCACCATCAAGTTACCAGAATTCAAAGGAGAGGCGTCGGAGGACCCTGAGAAGCACTTGTTCATTTGTGAAAGATTTGGGAAGCAAAACATATCACAGTCAAGGACACTAAATTTGCGTAGTCATCCGTCACGCTAAGAGATCATGCACTGGATTGGTATGTATCTTAGCTTCAAACAGTCCACCAAGAACAACTAGAATGATTGGGGATATCAAAAATCTATTGATAAATGAATTCCAGAAGCCTAGATCAAAGGATTAATACATGAATGAGATGATAGAGATTAGACAGAAACCAAGAGAATATGTGTGCGATATTGACCATAGATTCAAACGATTGAAGGGAAAGCTAAAGTATGTCATGACAAATATGCAGCATAGGAATATGTTTGTCAATTCACTTCTCCCACACTTGAAATACCCCTTGCGACAACAAAATTTTTAGACCTAGGCAGAGGCTCTACAGGCAACCCTACAACTGGAAGAAGACCAATATCAGAAGACAGATCCAACCATAGAGGGGCTGAAGGAGTATCTGAAGAAGCTAACATTTCATCTAAACCAGAACACGGGTAAGGACAAGAGAGAATTCGTTTTGTGTACCACATGTAGGATAGAAGGACACCATAAGGATGAATGCCCAACGTTCACGTAGTACAAGGAAACAAGACTGCCAAACCCCTTTCCAACATGATGACTATGGTGTGAGATATGTAAGAAATAGGGGCATGATCCATATCACTGTCCAATAATGCATAAATACTAGACAATACCTAAGAATTCATATTGCAACTTTTGCAAGTTGGTAGGCCATGATGACAAAGATTGCAGGACCATGGACTCGATGAGGGAAAGAACATCAGATGCTTATAAGGTGCAGAAAGAAATGATGACCAGGCAATATGCACCACAGTTTAACCAAGTACCAACCCCATATAACACTGCACATCTGTAGTATAATACCGTGAAACCACACTATAATCCTGCGTAGTATAACCAGGCACCCTAGTACAACGCACCGCAAGGAGATCGAGCTAGCTACAGAGGTGGAGGAAGAGGAAAAGGAGGCTTTGGAAGAGGCAGAGCACTAGTGGTATGCCACAACTGTCAACAACTAGGACACTATGCAAGAGAATTTCCACTTCCACCTGCGACATGTATGTATTTTCACGCATCAGATCATGACACATAAGACTATCCCAAACTATTGGGGAAGATCCAGGAAAAGAGAAATCAGAACAATCAGAGTGTTCAGTGGATTTTAGCGGAAGAAAGGGATGACAAAATAAATATCAACATAGTTACGCGTAGAGGATCTAAGACAGGAAACAACGCAGTAAGACAAGATCCAACACAACACCAACGGGTGAAGAAGAATGCCGAATCACAGAAGTAGTTTGATGCGCATAATGAAAAGGAGTTATTCAAGCAAGCAAGACAAGAATTCTTGAAGCCAAACATTGCATCGACATCAACTGTGAAACATACTCAGGAAATACCAACGTACAATATGCCTCCATCATTGGATCACACTAATGAAGCACAACCCCTAGGACAAGTAAGTATGATTAAGGATTTTCTGCAATCCTGTGTTAAACTACTAAATGATCCATCATCTGTTAAAGTGTTACAAAATATGCTAGAAAGATGTAGCACAAAGGTAGAGGGAAAGCTAGAATAGAAAATAGTTAATCATCTGCATACAAGGAGGAGAACAAGTAGAGAATTCAGACTGAACTCCAACATTGGATATTTCAACATGGAAGATATTATACTAGATTTAGGATCCGAAGTAAATGTGTTACCCAAGAATACATGACAATGTATGGGAGAGCCCACATTAGGATATTCACATGGTCAGCTGAAACTAGAAAATCAACACAAAGTTCTACCAATTGGAAGGCTAAAGGGGGTGACAATAGATCTGGATGGAGTGCGCACTAAAGCCAATTTTGAAGTGATAGAGATAGTCGATGGCACAACACCTTATCCGACATTGCTTGGCTTGGATTGGGCATTTGAAAATCATTCCATAATAATCCTGATGTCATTCAACATAAGATTCCCCTTGAGAAAGACACCATCCCTTTCAAATAGAAGCTGAGACCTATCAGTCCTCTCCTATTACCTGTAATTGAAAAAGAAATCAAAAAGCTCCTTGATGCCAAAATCATAATCCCATTAAGATACTCTAAATGGACTGCAAACCTAGTAATAATGAGAAAGAAAAATGGTGAGATCAGGTTATGCATTGATTTTAGAAACCTAAATAAATGCTCCAAGAAAGACAACTATCCCCTACCCAAGATGGAACAATTGTTGCAAAGAATTTCAGGGGCCACTGTCATGTCTTTCCTAGATGGCTTCTCAGGCTATAACCAAGTTTCCATACACCCTGATGACCAAGAAAAAACTGCCTTTACTACTCCTTGGGGTACCTTTATGTACGCCAAGATGCCATTCGGGCTAATGAATGTTGGGGCCACTTTTTAGAGGGCCATGGACATAGCTTCCATGGGAGAGAAGGACAAGTTTTTCCTCATCTATATTGATGATATCACAGTTTATTCTAGCAGTCATGAAGAGCATCTGAAGCATTTGAAAATAGTATTTTTGAAATGTAGACAGTTTGGGATTTTGCTGAACCCCAAAAAGTCTCAATTTGCTCTCAAGAAGGGTAAGCTCTTAGGCCACATTATTTCAACAGAGGGAGTGAAAATTGATCCAGCTCGGGTGGAAGCAATTCAGAAGTTTTCCATACCAAGGTCAAAGAAGGATATCCAATCCCTACTCGGTAAGATCAATTTTGTCATAAGGTTTATTCCTAATTTCGTTGAGTTAGTGAAACATATAACCTCTATGCTAAAAAGGGGATCTAAGATAAAATGGATAGACAATGCAAGAAGTTCATTTCAGGATATCATGGAATCTCCCACTCTAATCAGTCCAGATTACACCAAGAATTTCTATATTTTCTCTTTTGTTTCCTATGACACAGTGGCAGCAGTCTTGTTACAAAAAGATGATGAAGGTCTTGATCACCCGGTGGGTTTCTTCATCAAATCACTCATGGATTATGAACTAAGGTATGATCCTATAGAAAAACAAGCTTATGGTCTCATTAATTCATTAAAATATTTCATAATTTATATCCTCCATGCAAAGGTTGTTGCCTATGTTCCTTCAGCCTCTATGAAGGATGTCTTGACCCAACCTGATATTGATCGAAAGAGAGCTAAATGGATCGCAAAGTTGATTGAATTTGACATAGAAGTAAATCCCACTAAGTTGGTAAAAGGCCAAGGCCTTGCCAAGCTCATGACAGAAGAGAACTGTGATCTTTTGGACATAAATTTCATTGGGGAAAGTTCAGCAAGTTTGTAGACAAGGGTAGTAGCAGAAGGGCAACATGACAGCCGACAGGTGGCCGAGAATTTGTCTTCATGTGAGTGGTATTCAGGTATTGTTCATTTTTTACATAAGTTGGAGGTTTCTCCCGAACTTAGCATGACTCAAGCCCGAGCCCTTAAGCTTAGAGAAATTAAATTGTGCATTAATGATAATATTTTGTATTGGAAAGATCCTACTAGTTTACTACTGAGATGTTTAGACAAAGATGAGTCAACTGAAGTCATGCATTAGTTTCATTCGAGTATTTTTGGAGGCCATCATTACTGGAAGACCACAACTCATAAAATCCTAAGGGCTGGGTATTATTGGCCTTTTCTTTTTTCAGATGTGTGCGCCTTTGTGAAATCTTGTGATAAGTGCCAAAGATTCACAGGGAAACAACAACTAAAATCTCTACCCTTGAGACCTATTGTAGTGAATGGTCCTTTTTAGCAGTGGGGCTTAGATTTCATAGGTGAGATTAATCCTTCATCTAGTGGTCAGCATAAGTGGATCCTGGTAGCCACTGACTATTTTACCAAGTGGATAGAGGCAATACCCACTAGAAATGCCACTCATTAGATCGTCATGAAGTTTCTCTATGAAAACATTCTGATCAGATTTGGTTGCACAAAAAGGATAGTGACAGATAATGAAACAACCTTCAAAGGTGATGCATTGGTTGACATGTGTAAGTCAATGGGCATTCAATTGGTACACTCTACTTCTTACTACCCTCAAGGCAATGGCCTTGCTGAGTCGTCCAATAAGAGTCTAGTCTGAATCATCAGAAAGTTGTTGGAGGAGAATCAAAGGAGCTGGGATTCTAAACTAAAGTTTGCTCTTTGGGCCGACAGAGTGACTAACAAGAAATATATAGGAACTTCTCCCTTCAAACTGGTTTATGGCACTGATGCCATTTTCCCCATTCAACTAGTTCTACCAGTGGCTAAGTTCTTTCAAGAAGAACAAACTGAATCAAATGATATGGTGAGAAGAATGCTTGACTTGGTAGAATTGCAGTAGGTCAGAGAACAACTGGTGGATAAATTAGAAGCTCATCAAAAGAGTATCAAGGATACTTTTGACAGAAAAGAAAAGGTGGACAACTTTTAGGTTGGTGACTGGGTTCTGAAATGGGATGCTCTCAGACAAGATAAAGGCAAGCACGACAAGTTTGACTCTTTGTGGACCGGTCCTTTCATGATAACTCAAGTACAACACAACAACACCTTCATTCTACAAATTCTAGAAGGTGAAGAAATGTTTGGTAGCCCAGTCAATGGGCGTTTTCTGAAACTTTATTTCATCTAAGGCTTCAAAGCCTTGTCATTGTAAATTTCATTTTCAGTTTTTTGTTTTTGCAAAATAACTCCATGCYYAATGGAAGCACTAGTAGATGGGTTTGAATTTTYGTTTTATAGGAAAGGCATTGGTTCTGTGGTTATTGAAACCTCACAGAAAGGMTTTCACCCCCAATAGGAGCCAGTGTTATCTCCTCAAATAAATCAATCGAGTTATTTCATTTTAGGTGATAGGATGTCTTTAAAAAAAATACATTTTTAATTTTTAAAAGCTCATTTTTKAGAGCTCTATGCATGTAATAAAGTTAGAATAAACTWKCGTTTAGTTTTTATTTGATCTAATTCAAATATCGGGTTTCRGTGGCTTAGGAAAACATTTCGATTGTTCATTAGCCACTGAAAGCCTTAGCTTTTGGTAGCTTAAACAAAGAAATTCGGGGCTATTTTAGCCACCRAAATCGCAGGAGCGGGGAAGGAGTCAGCACGTCCTTTCACACGTTTAAACTRTTGGGTTTGAAGTTTTATAATTGCAATTAGCCACCGACAAGAATGGAGAACAAACCGTTCATGACTGGGAGCTGATCTCTGCATGATATAACGAATCTTTTCGGATCGTTGTTTCATCAAACTACATGGTTACGTACCTTTCAGTCATCAACCATGATTGTTTCAAATCAGAAGATGCTCTTTCACATCCCTTGTAATCAACGCCATGATGTGATGCTCGCCTCATTTTTCTCGTCCCTGTCACAGCCAAGACGAATCTCCCTAAGTTTATGCTATGTAACTTTCCACCAAAATTTTGATTTTTCAATCATAGGTGTACAAGAGCATTGCGACAGATGAAGAAAGGAGAATCAACTCTGAGGAAAGAGCTCGACGATATCAATTACTTGGAATCGCACCCGGAGGTATGCCAATTTTTCAAGGACGCAGGTTGCTATAATTTTTGTAAAAAATTACAGAGTTCTCACCAGCATGTAGCAGAAGCCTTTGCCCTGAATTTCAATGGAAGGAAAGAAGTCATCAGTCGAGATGAATTCAAGGTGGACGAATCCCTCATAGCCGAGGTAACAGAGCTTCCCATGACTGGAGAAAAATGGTTTAAAACCACTGTCACAAAGAATGCTGAATTTAGGTCTTACTTGAAACTAGAACGCAAGGATTTGATATGGAAGAAAGACATTCTGGTGTCTTTCCTTGAAGAGAAATGGCAACAATTACTAAAAGCCATTATGGTCTATATAACTTGCGAAGGCAGATATAATAGGGTGATGATTTACCATTTCAAACTCGTGAATCATTTTACTGGTAGAAACCCACTCAATCTGCCCTATTTTCTCCACAGACTCTTATCTAATATGGCGCATCAGGTCAAGGCCAATCCCAATAAAGTTGCAGGTAGAATATCCCACCATGGTCTAATTAAACTTTTGGTTTGTGAGATATTGCAGAGACAAAGCAAAGAGTGGAATTAATTCTTGTTCTAGAATGATTTTCAGATTGATGTACAACCAGAGGGTAAAAAGAGTCCTCATTCCAAGAAATCTTCTACTCCCAGAAGTGGAAAAAAGAGGAGGAGAGCTATCTCTCCAGTTCCAGTTAATCAACCCTCTCCTTCTTCTAAGATTAACAAAACTAAGAAGAAACTAAACTTCAACAATGGAACAAATAAGGCTGAAGAAACCCTAGTGAACAAGAGCATTCTTAATCTTCCTTACACCGACTTGGAGGATGAAGAACATCAGATTGAAATAGGGCACGAAGATTCAGTTACCATAGGGCATTGAAATTCAGTTTATGTAGATGTTTTCACAGCAAGGTATGAAGACCTTCCATCACCTACACCTCAAGAAGAACAAGAACCACAAGTTGCAGATGCCTCATCTAGAAAAAGAGTGAAGCAGAGTAAATCAAAGGAAATTAAGAAGCTTAAGAAGAAGTTAGCTCAACAAGAAGTGCTAGAAAGGGTAATTAAAACCAGATATGAAACCCTGTCGAAAAACTTTGCAGAAAGCAACTCATCCTTAGAAAGATTAGCACATGAAAGCATAAAGGAAAAGAAAAAGAAGGACAAGATTGAAAAATATTACAACATCTTATGGAGAGTAGCTCAGGGCTTGAAGAAAAAGGTTAGGGCTTTGAGGAAGCAAGCTATGTCTTCAAAACACCAAGTTCAAACACATGCTACTCTTGAAACCCTAGAAGAGGTGGCAGTTCAGTGCAATGAACCAGAGGTAGCCAGTAATCCTACAATCTTTGAGTAAGATGCAGAAGCCTTAAAAGATCAGCCCTAAGGCGTTTTTGAGCTAAGACAAAAGGTATTTTTGAAATTTTGATAATTTCACTAAAATATACCTTTTGGTGGCTTAGGCAGATATTTTGATTGTTCATTAGCCACCAAAAGCAGATCTTTCGGTAGCTAATTGGTCCGAATTCTGTCTACTCTAGCTACCGAAAGAACTGATAGGGCAGAAAGTTAATATTTTTGCACGGATCCAAGTTTTCCTTGTCCAAAATCCTCAGGAATGGTTCCAATCGATGGAAAATAATTAATGACATCCTTATCAAGAGTTTGTTTTTATTTTGGAGATGCTCTACAAGACAGAAATGTCAAAATCGGTTAGTTATTTTCAGGGATATAAAGTTGTTCGACTGTCAGCAGGTGTCATTTTTGACTCCTCTCATATCATATAAAATCCAGCAGCCTTGGAAGGCTCACTACACCTATCAAAGAATCTGAAGGACATAAAGATCATCCAAGGATAGGAATTGACCTAGTTTACAGGATCTTTGCCTATTTTCTTGGGCCAGTTATTGACTCTCTATTTTAGGCAAAATTTGATCCAGTATTCTAGGATTTTGAAACTGTTTGTAAAGGCTATAAAGCCCATAACATTTGATGAACAAAAGGTTCGATTTTGAGTTCTATAATCCACTGTTATTGTGATAAGACACTTTATTTAATATATTAAGCTTGCAAGATTCTTTCATTGTTATTGTCAGACTCTCTTTTATCTTTTTTCTATGCCTATGAGTTGAAATCATTTCTTTGTCTATGTTTAAAGGTCCCATGGTAACTATCATCTTACCTTTGATTGTTAAGCAAGAATCATAAGCATCCTTTGCTAGTTTGTTGACCCATCATATATATTGTTTATGTATGTTCTGGTTAATTGATTGGTTTTCTTATCCATTTGATCTACAAACCTATATGATAATAGCTCTTGAAGGCCTTGTACTGCATGAATATAGCTAGACTGTCTTGAAGATACAATCCAGTGATTTAGATATTCATCTTGATCCAAACCCACACCCATTATTGAGAAAATAATTACAAAAAGGTTAAGTTACCATGCATCTCTGAGATACAGCCTATGAGAGTTTACTGGAGTGATAACATAGTACATGGGCTGTGCCACAATAATTCAACACTGCGCAGAAGAAAAATTCGGTAGTCATAGCTGCAGACTATTATTTGATTATAAGACACTTATACAAGATGGGTGCAAACAACATCTGGAAAATATGTGTACTAGAACATGAAAGACATAGGATTTTAGCAGAGGCCCATGAGGGAATAGTAGGAGGAAATTATGCAGGAAAAGCTACTGCGCATAAGGTATTGTGCACAGGACTATGGTGGTCGACTGTTCACAAAGATTCAAAGGACTACTTCCAGATATGTGATGTATGTCAAAGGGTTGGTAAACCTAATAGACAGGATGAGATGCCCCTAAGGCCACAAGTAACCTTGCAGGTATTTGAAAAATGGGCAATAGACTTTATGGGACCAATTAACCCACTAGCAAAGAGGTCTCGAGCAAGGTATATTATTACTGCGACATAGTACTTAACAATATGGGCAGAAGCAACACCAGTAAAATATTGCAGCGCAAAGACAACAACACACTTCTTGTTTGAGAAAGTGATCACTAGATTTGGATGCCCGAGGATTTTGATGAGTGACCAATGCACTCACTTCATTAGCAACACTATTAAGGCTATGACTGATGAGTTTGAAGTATATCATCAAAAGACTACACCATATCATCCTTAAGCAAATGGAACAGTGGAAGCCTTTAATAAGATCCTATAGAATGCACTGACAAAGATCTGCAATATCAACATGGACGATTGGGACTTGAAGATACCGACAATACTATGGGCATATAGAACTACATGTAAAAAGTTGATAGGGAAGACACCATTCAGATTGGTGTATGGACAAGAAGAAGTGGTGCCATTAGATGTTTTGGTACCTAGTCTGCTCGTAGAAGCAATTACTAACATGACAGAGTGAGGCACATTACAAGAAAGGATAAGTCAGATGATGCTCATGGAAGAATATAGGATTCTAGCAAGGTTTCACCCAAAGGTACAAAAAGCAAGGGAAAAAGCTTGGCATGTTAGACATATTAAAAGGAAAAGTTTCAAGGAGGGAGACCTAGTCTTGGTGTACAACAGTAAATCTCTTCAGCACCCAGGAAAATTTAGAATGCATTGGTTGGGACCATATGAAGTAAAGACTATTACAGATGGGGGAGTTGTACAGTTGAAGGATTTGGGAGGAACATAACTTAGAGGAATGATCAATGGGAGTCGACTGAAACTGTATAGGGACAGTCGACCTCCTATCACTTAGAAAAAAAAAAAAGAGATTGCGCCAGACAACAAAGGACTACACACAACAACAAGGGGGTTACCGCGCCAGACACAAGAAGAAAACGTGTAGCTAAAATAGAGTTAGTGCAAAAAAAATAAAATGTCCATGCACATCGGCTAAACAACATACCACACACTTGGAAAACCTAGCGCCCCGGAAAAAGGACCAACGGTCATAAAAAGGCGAAAACTGGAAAAATGACGGTAATGGAAAAAAGGTGCCAAATGGCGGCATCTATCAAATTGAATGTCAAGTAATTTTGAAGAAACTTCGTATTAATCGAGCCAACTAGCGGCGTCAAGGAAATTGAATTTCATGTGCACGAGAAACACCAATTCATTTAAACCAAAACTCGGGTAACTTCTCCAAGAATCTTCATGACACTTGCTATATAACGAAGGCACGTGGGTAACAAAACAATTATTGTGAAATTATGAAATCATAGAGCGGGAGAGTGTACGGAGAAAAGAGTGATTTAACGAGAGATACAGAGTGAACTAGCTCGACAAAAATCTACCGTAACCACCATGGCACCACCCAAGCTAGGTGCGCCGAGCCAGGCCTACAGAAAACCTTGAAGCCATCATAGAGCACCACAGAAGCCACAAAGAATGGAACATGAACCCACATAGACTGTCGAATTCATCAACTTGGATGAAATCCCCTCACCCAATGTGGAACCACCAAGCCCTACACCTGTGGTGGAGGAAACCCAACCAAAAACATCGGTTGGCATGGACATTAATATGCTGGAAATGGGACAAGGCCAGTAGGCCAAGGACACATGTAATACTTCACACCCTAAACACGCTGAAGAGGCCCAGAGGGTAAATGGGACATCCCCAAACTAGACAGAAGCGGTCACGCCAAGATAGTCACACACAATAGAGCTGGAGAAACAACATGAGGGGCTAGTAGAAGATGTTACCGGTCAGCCAGAGGCATATGTTGATGACAAAACCATGGAGGTTGGAAGCTTGATCCAGCCACCACAAAAAAAGGGAAAACATCCCATAGAAAGACACCATGCAGACATGCTGCAACAACCATAGTCTTGCTGCGCATTCTGAAAGGGGTGCAGGCCATGCCTAACCTGTTGGGATGCGTGGAAAAAATACGCTACTCATTCCATGATGTGGTCGATGTGGAAAAGTTCCTTGAATTTGCAAGGCATATCTACCTTGACAACGTGGGTACAAGACCCTTCGGCGATCCAATTTTACAACCAAAATAGTGGGCAACCGGATTGGCCAAAATCATAATTCTAAACCTGTTAGATATCCCACATTTTGGAAGGGGTTGTGACGTAAACAAATGCGTCAAGCAATTGATGGCATTCACCCATAGAGGGTATCTATGAGTGGAAGATCCTGTCTCTATAAACGTGGAGCTCATTTCTTATATTACAGGTCTTCCATCTAAGGGGGAGAATTTCGCGCAGTACCTCGACGATAAGACATAGGAGAAGGCATTGGTGGAGGAGATGAAAAAGACATATGACATAGAGAGAGGGTCACGTTGAATCATCATCAAGCGCATTAGTGACGCAACAACAAGGTTGGCCACCAAAATCATGGCTTTCAAGTTTCTCAGAAAGTGCTGCAAGGAGGAAGTCTCTGCCCGGGTTGTTGCGGCTGCAGCATAGTGCACGGAGGGAAATATGCTCAGTTGGGCATCATACTTATTAAACCTATTCCTTCAGGACTGTAGAGACATGCAGGACCTAGGGACATAGTTTCATTAGTCTTGGATACTCATCTTGATTGCCTTGATCGAATGGAGGGAGCCCCAATACACATACTTTTGTGAGTGGACCAGTCGTTGTCACGCAACGCGGTACACATAATTGAGGAGCACTTCGGATCCCAAAGTCAAAAGTACAAATGCAATCATGTTTGCGAGGTATTATAATGACCTCCAAGAAAGAATTTCAAACACTTGGTGAATTACTCCAAAAGTGGTTGTGCAATACCGGGACATCTCCACCTTCAAAGTGACCAGGCACAACGTATGGATCCAAGTGCGAAGGGATCATGAGAAGGAATGGCTACAATTGAGATACTGCATCAAGGAAGAAGATGTAGAAATGGCAATCAAGGATTGGCAAGATGACAAGAGAGTTCCAGTTCTCACTCAAGAGATGCCCACAGGTAAGGAGGCTGATGTAGGGAATGTTTAGACACCCGTCGAGGATAAAACTGTGCCTAAGAAGCCAAAGCCAAGTTAGAAGCCGACACAACAAAAGAAGGGGGGGTGTTCCAAAGAAAGGTACCCAGGCCGGGAAAAAGGACACCACCCAGGCATCGAAAGAACAGGAAAAAGGGGTTGTGATAGCACAAGGAACCCCATCGAGTGCTACCCCACATGAACAAGGCCAGACCAAGAGGTCGATCATACACACTGGGGGTGCGAGCAAAAAGTCCAAGGCGCACAAGCAACCGCCATAATATACAATAATTGAGGACGACACATACCTTGTGGCCGAAAGAGTCCAGGACCGAGAAATTGAGGAGTTTGAAGATGACCAACACCAAAGGGACCAAATTCAGAACGAGTTGGATGACATAAGGAAGTTCCTAGAGAAGATCAGAGAAGTGTAGAGGGTGGACAGAGGAACAGAGTCATTCCCCGCAATAAGAGAAGCAGGAGCCAAGGCTACACCGACCGAACATGAGATGATCCAGATGATAGCACAGGCGAGCCCGACCTTCCACATTACACCCAACATGTTGCCGATAGATGTGATTGTAGCCCAGACACCCTTGAAATATCTAGCACAGATATAGTTGATAATGGAGTGGATACCAACCAAGGCACTATACAAACTACAAGTCAATGTCACGCAGGAGGTGTAGTTGTGTGCACGAATAGAAGCATCAGAGTTGCAACACACAAAGGAAAACAAAGAGGAGTTGGGGTTGGTGCTCGAGCAGGTCAAAATCGAGACCAAAGACGAGAAAGATCGCGCGAATAGGCTCGAGCAGGGAGTGGTTGCATCCTATGACATAATTCCAAAAAGCGTGCAAATAGCAAAGCCCACGACAACGCAGAAAATTGATGAGATTGTGGAAACAATTGATCAATACAGGCAGGAGATCGAGAACCTCCGGGAACAACTCATTTCTACCACTCCCTCGAAGGTGAAGGAACAAAGGAATCAAGAAGCAACCGAACAGATGGATGAAATGGAACGACAAGTCAACGCATCTGTCGACTTGTTTGATAGGGAAACACAACTATGGACAAATCTAGAAGAAGATCAACAGGTTCAGCACTGGAACCAGGAAGAGGAAAATATAAGCGCAACCATCCAGGACCTCAAGTAGAGGGAAAAAACAATGAAGATCACCGAGCACCTCAAAGGAATGCAAGACATGAAGAAGCTACAAGCAAATCTAGTAGTTGCACAGACGCAAAAGAAGGACTAACATGCTCAAATGGAACCTCTCCAAGAGCTAGCAACAGAGGTCATTGCGTAGGCAGAGGAGGCAAAGAAGAACCTGACACAAACATAGGTAGAATGCATAGAAATGATCAAGGAGGAGATCACAATGCAAGTGTTATATGTGCTCAAAGAAAAGACCGTGCATGCTCAAACACAAGGAAGGTAACTTGCAAACAAGTTCCACGCTCTAGCATGAGTTGTTGAAGAAGCACACAAAGCATAGGTGACTCGGGACAAGCCACATGTCAGTGTTGGGGCCTGTTGGACACAAACCCATTCTGGGGAAAATGATATATTTGGGGAGAGATGTACAAAGGGAAGAAATGACAGATGGAAGGAAAAGAAACACATGTGAGAGAAGTGTGCGAGGTGCACATGCAAGGGAGACCTAACTACATTAACATTAGGGTTTTTGCAATATATTGTAATGGTTGATGAGCCAAGGATATATATAAGTAGTACATAGGAGGTCTAGGATAAGGGGGACAAGGGGTACAAGAGGACCTGAGTTGGATATATACAAAAAGAGATCAGTAGTACCTAGGATGTAGAGAGAGTCTGGAAGTTGTAACGTTTTGTAAGAACTGCAATATTTCATAAGATGGTGAGATAGATAAGAATTGGGCACTTGATCGCGAGGGTTATATTGCAGGCTGAGGATCCTGGTGCGATCTAGTCAGCCTCATAGGGATCGAGAAGCTTGTTGAGATTATAAGATCCAAGACTGTAAACATGCGTGGCGCGACATATTGTTGAGACATAATACAAAGCTTGAGAGCCAGATCTTTGTGGATGTAGCCCAGGAGGGGGTGAACCACGGTAAAGCTTGTGATATGTGATTGATTGTATGTATCTCTATTGTTGTTAAAGATTAAATGCTAGATAAATGAATGAAGGAACTAGTTAGATCCGATACTCCACATGCATGAACAATAATGATTGTTTTAATCAAGAGGTTAGACTAAATAAATAAATATCACAAGATACAACCACAAATCTCCACTCATTCCCGGGCTGCAAGCATCTGAGTATTGTAGCCACCCATAGAGTTATCTCGGGTGAGACTTCACAGTACACCATGTATGCTGCATTGCCTTTTGGTTTACCAGGGGGGCGATAGTTTTAGAGGGCTTTTGTTAGAATGTTGTTAAATCTAAACCTGGGTCAACTTATGAAAGTAAGGTAAGATCAGAGTAGGTAAATGATAAAGTAAAATAAGAAACCAACAAAAGCTTCAAGCAGAACTCTGGTATCTTAAACCAAAATTGGATGAGGTCTTCCTTAGATGTCCTTCACAAATATTTTATCCAGAAGACAAGGAATTGATTTTATCTTATGAGAAGAGGAAGAATAAGATTTTAAATCTTGGCGAAGAATCCTGGTGCCTTAAGAGCATGACTACTTGGTTAATGAGTGGTGATAAGAACACTAAATGTTTTCACAAATATGCCGAGCACCATAGGGTAATCAACACTATTTGGGAAATTGAGGATTTGGAGGGTAACAAACAATCTTCTCATGCATATATAAGGGAACCAAATTTGATTTTTTTTAAGTCTCTTTATAAAGAAAAAGAGAAGGAAGACACTTTAGCACAACTTTAGGTGATAAAGTAAGTACCCCATTTCTTTTCAGATGAAGCGAGCAATTACTTAGGAAGGCATATTACCCTACAAGAGGTTGAAAAAATTGTGGAATTGATGCCAAAGGAAAAAAGTCCCGGCCCTGATGGATGGATTCAGGAATTGTTCCATCACTTCTTTGATATACTGGGTAGTGACCTGCTAGCTGTGGTTGAGGAGTCAAGGTTAACTGGAAGGGTAAGTGGTTATTTGAATGCTACTTTTGTGGCTCTTGTACTGAAAGAATCCAAACCTATATCCTTCAATGATTTTAGACCTATTGCATTATGTAATTTTGTTTATAAATTTATTTTAAAGGTAATTGCCTCCAGGTTGAAAGATAAATTGACATCTTGCATCTCAGAGGAGAAATTTGGATTCTTGAGAGAAAGGTTAATTTTTTATGTTGTAGGTCTTGCTCAGGAATGTATGCATTATGCAATAACTAAAAAGTTGAAATCTCTGATCTTGAAGCTGGATTTAAGGAAATCCTATGATAGTGTCTATTGGAACTTCCTAAGATTGATGTTGATTCAAATTGGTCTAAAGTGGGAGGTCGCATAATGGATCATGGGGTGTGTTACTAGTGCAAATTTTGTTGTCTTGGTGAACGATTCTCCGGCTAAATTTTTTAAAAGCTACAAAGGCTTAAGAAAAGGTTGTCCGCTTTCTCCGTTGTTGTCTCTTCTAGTGGTGGAAGGCTTCAGTAGGATGATGAAGAAGGCAAGTTCAGAGGGCAAGTTTTCTGGGATTAAGGTTGCAAAGAGGGTAGCAATAACCCACTTTCTTTTTGTTGAGGATGTGGTGATTTTAGGGGTTGGCTCTGTAGAGGAGTGAAATGTTCTCAAGCAGTTGTTATATGTGTTTTTTCAGGCCTCAAGCATGGATATTAATTGCCAAAAAACTTGTTTTCTTTATAATAATATTGAGGAGGATTTGTTGGTAAGGCTTGATGAGATTTTTGGAATACCTATAACAAACCTGGATCTGGGAATGAAATATTTAGGGTTTCTATTGAAACCAAATGAATATAGGGTTTCTGATTGGACTTGGCTTCTTCAGAAGATGGAAAACAGAATTGGACATTGGACATTCAGGTGGCTTTCTTTGGGTGGTAGAATGGTTCTAATTAAATCAGTAATTCAAAAATTGTCATTTTTTTGCCTCAACTTAGCAAAGGTTCCAACTCAAGTTAAGCATAATATTCGGCATATTTTTTCCAGGTTCCTTTGGAAGGGAGCTAGGAAGAATTCAAGCTTTCATTTAGTAAGTTGGGATATGATTTCCAGGCCAAAAGTCCTGGGTGGTTGGGGTCTTCAGAACATACATTGGTTTTCGCAGGTGTTGGCTATTAAATCGCTATGGTGGGGCCTATTTGGTTTAATACTGTGGAGTAAAATGATGGCTAAGAAGTATTTACAGGGAGAGGATGTGATCTTGTGGCTACGTGCTGAGAAGTACAAATTTATTGTCTTCAAACTTTTGGAGGAATTTCATGGATACAATGCTCTTGTTGAAGAAATGGCTAGCGTGGTCAGTGGGAAATGGAGCTTGGGTTATGATTGGATAGGATCCCTTTGTGGGAAGTGGATCCTCCTATAAGTTATCGACTACTCTCATTCAACATTTAAAGGCTCTAAAGGTATACTCTCTAGCTCATATTGGACAATCCTCTTTGTTAAATGCATCGGGTTCTCAGTATTGGTTATCCTCTGAAGATCTTAGTCCAGAAGGTGAATTGGCCATGGAATGTAATGCTTTCTTGTTGTTGTTGATATGTAGTGGGGTTACTCTTAGCATCAAGGAGGATTCTCTTGTTTGGACTTGGAACCAATCCAAGGGAGTTGCGACTATGAAGTTGGTGTATGAATTTCTGGTCGCACAAAATGTGGCGGTGGATCAAGAGTGGTGGCACATAGCCTTATGGAAATCACAGGATCCAGTCAAAATTATTTATTTTGCTTGGTTATGTCTTCATGATCGTATTCTCACTAGGGAGAACTACAGGCTTAGGGGTGGAGTTGGGTCTTTGGTCTGAATTTTATGTTTAAAAGATGAAGAGACTACGAAGCATTTGTTTGTGCACTGTGAGGTTACTCAGTGTATCTGGAAGGAGGTTTGTGCTCACTTAAGGATCAATTGAAACTGGGATTTATTGACCTTGGATGAAATTTGCAGTATTAGCATCTGACCTTTCCGATGAATAGGGTGGTTCCTCTCTTTGTTCTATGGGGCATTTGGCGTTACAGGAACAATATTCTACTTGAGAATTTTTTCAGAAATGATTTTGGTTTATATTCTAGGATTGTGTTGGAAATTAAGGAGATGC
>ML779207.1:1703452-1714070 GCA_009831015.1 Picea engelmannii | reverse complement strand
TAGCCTTCTCATTCGGGGTGGACCATCAATTGTCTAAAGGATAACCTGCTGGTGAACCTAATCCCACTCCTCTTCTAGATCCCCAGTTCCTCTACACAACAAGGAGTCTCTTCTACTAGTGGTGGTGGGGGGTGATTATTATCAAGATAAAAGGAAAGAGGATGGAAATGAGAAGAACATGGCGAAGAATAAAAATAACAGCTTAATGAAAGTGGCAGAACAAGATGAGCATGAAAAGTTACTAAAAATACAAGGACTAAGCTTCACATAACTCTTGTTATGTATAGTTCATTTAATTTAGGCATGACATTTAATATCCAATATAATGGACATAACAAGATATAAATTATAAGCATATTAGTTTATTTATAAATACAATTTCCTTTCAAATAGTACAAAATAATAACATACATGAATGTAACAACAAACACAAAAATTTCCACCAAACAACACAATATTTAAAGTTAAAAATAAAATTATAGAAACAATATAAGTATTTATTGTTTGTAAAAATTGCATATATGGATCTCACTATATAAATGTGATTTTCCTCCCTATCATAGGTATCCACAATAGGTACCACCTTCAAGGTGAGACTATGACATAATAATTTTTTCCTAAAATTACTCTGACTCAAACATAACCTACAATATTGAATAATCCAAATCAAAAAATCACAATTAATCATCCAAGATTCATGTCGATATTTCCACTAAAATGATTCAATATACAATACTCTCACAAAACCATAATTCACCCAATTTAGTGATTCCATCATCAAAGCTCTCACTACAATTCTACAATTCTAAGGCAAAAACCTTATCCTAAAATAACATCAATAAATGATATGCTCCAACAAAACAACCCTATCAAACCTCATTCACTCAATCTCTAACTTAAAATTTAGACAAATATCATATTACCAATGAATCAAAACTCAAGCAGAGTTCATATAACTAGCAACAATTTCCGTCAAACTCCAACTGAATACAGGGTAATTATATCTCATAGTACCAATGAATCAAAACTCAACCAGAGTTCATGTAACTACGAACAATTTCCTTCGAACTCCAACTGATTACATGGTAATCATATCTCTTCAACACCATATCAGTTTATCTTCATAAAAATACAATAATTATGGAGGGAGGTGATAAGAGAGCAAAAGACAAAAGACACTGAAAGATGAAGTGAGCCAAAGTCGAGGGTTTGTCTTTTGTATAGAGGCTTCCTTACCAAGATTGAGGTGTCGAGCATATTTCTAAAAAGCCAAAAACACCTTTCCAAAAAATATGAAAATGGGAGGTTTCAAGTGGATAAGCAATAACGAACCAAATATATTTGTCTCGCCTCCTTATTTTTCTGCTTGTTGCCTCGGAGCTCCCCTCTCATTAGAAAAATACACATGCATTTTAAAGCGGTACATTATTATCATATCACTTAATTATTAACTTACCAAACTGCTTCAGACTAATGTTAATTAGCGAAACCTTGGCCTTTGGTTTCATTAAGAACTTTTGCAATATGTATATTTATGTTTAAGTGTTTATATATATATATATATATAATTATGTCCGGAAAAATATAAATATAATTTATATAGTTAAATATATAAACAAAATATCATATATAATAGCACATAATCGCATATGTATTATAATAAAGAGGACACATATATATATAAAATAAAATAAAAGAAGTTAAAACAAAGTAGGGGTAATTACATGTAGGTTGAGAAACTTCCATGAGGGACAAGCCAAATGTAAGTGGGAGTAAGTTTCACCTGTAGTTTAGTTAATTTTTCAAGTCCCTTCAAATTCACAAGACTCTTGGACGTAGTGAGTTCAAACCTACTAGTAGCCACTATAGGTATCTTGTGTATTATTGGGGTGTGTGTGGTCTAATCGACCAATTGTTATGGGTCTCGGATTAAGTGACATGTACAAAAGCAATAGGCCTCCCAAGTGCTTGTCATCGAGTAATTTATGACTTCCCAGGGGAATTAAACTAAAGCAACTATGAAGGTCAAATCTATGACCTAAAAAAAACAAGTCAGAGGTGAAGGGCAAGTGTTATCCACCAAGTAGGGTTTTCTCTTCTCCCTAAGAGCCTTTTGACAACCTTGCATTGACAACGACAAATGGATGGTGAGGGATGCATGGATGTATGTGATATGTCATACCAACTCCATTGGCATGCACTCCCATGGTGAATGCATCACAACCTCCATATACCGTTATGTCCTTCAAAGTACCCACGAACATCCTCTACCATATCCACGATTTGGTATATCTACAATTTAAAATATTGGTATATATACTAGTGTATATACCAAGACGATATATATATCGAGTTGTTATATACACTAGTATATTTATTGGTATATATACCAGGCCATGGAAATGGCAAAGAGCAGTCATGGATATGGCAAAGGGTGTAACAATGTGTGAAGGTGGGCGATGCATGCATCACAAGAGTGCATGTCAGTAAATATATTGGTATATATACCAAGCTATGCATATGGCAAAGGGTAGCTATGAATATGTCAGAGGGTGGATATGGTAGAGAGAAACTATGGATATGGTGAAGGGCATAAAATGCATGAGGATGGGCAATGCATGCACCATGGGAAGACATGTCAATGGAGATTGCATTGGTATATGACATGCATCGATCATGTCCCTATCAATGTAGGGTTGTCAAAGGTTCTTGGGGAGAAGACAAATCCCTACATGGTGAATAACACTTACTGAAGATCAAGGGTACCATCATACACTTAGACCAGTAAGACCACTCTCCTCCACTAAAATATTTCACTTTACAACCAATTGTAATGCATTGTAGCAATCAACTTCAAAACATTAGAGTTTTCATATTGTTTTATCAACCACTATTTATTTAGAATTTTGATCAATAATTATTTGTTTAGGTGTGAAAGCTACACTGGTGACAACAATATATCGTGAGAAGTTTCCATCTAGATATAAACAATAATACACACTTCAAAAAATAATCAAAAGACTCATCCACGCAATCCATTAACCACATACATAATTGATTACTAAAAAACCTAATCCAAGTCTTAAAAAAGGTTTCGGTTACATTTGTATGACTGTAAGTCCAAGCACCATGAATTGTTGCACTAAAAACCTCAATTAGCTTCCTCCACCTCCAAAGGAACCAAAACCCCTAAATTGTCTATGATATTCTATAGAGATTAAGCTATTCCCATTGTTAGTAATTGAATCCCTTGTAGTTTTCTCTAGTGTGACACCCACAATTTCTTCATTGTATCCTCCATATAAATGCACTATTTGAATGTCAACAAGTATATTAGGGAATAATTTATCATTAATTGTGCATCATAATTTTAATAACATTTAATTATGTCGATGCTCGTAGTTTCATGGAAGTTGTTGATAAAATATCCAGATCTCGAACACAGAGTGATTCTGTCTTTGATATTAATAAGTTTCACAATAAATATATAGTTAACTTCCATAATGTCGGGCAAGTCAATCCAAATTGAGTGTATTCCATTTTCATATAAATTTATATTTAGTTATAGTTGTTCTGTAATTTTTTGGTTGAATGTGGAAAAATGGTGATATTTAAAAAAAAAACACATCACTTGAAATAATTTTTTGGCGATCTTTTAGAGATAGATTTTTGTTCTTGCTACACCACTTGAAATAATTTTTTAGCCATCTGTTAAAGATATATTTTTATTCTTGCTAAATGTCTTTGAGTCTTAGATCATTAACTTGTATCCTTATATTCAAAGAAGTCAATCTCTTAACCAGTAAAACCAATTTTAGGTCTTACTCCAAAACCAAATTACCTTCCTTAATAAATAGAACACAAAAATATTTTAATATTAGACCTTAAAATATATCACACCATTATCAAATTAAAACTTCACAAGTATGTCCAACTCCCTTCTTGTTGGCACAGGGGCAGACCCAGGGTTCAACGCTCAACAACGCACCAACAAAACCTTGACTACCATCCCTTTCGGCAACACCTGCGAAGCAGGCGAAGTCTCACCCGAGGTAGAAGTAGGGGGGGTTACAGGATGCAGGTGTCTGTAACCAGGCTGAGACACAGATCTATGATAATAACACTTCGTAGAGTATTTTGTTAACTCTTAGGAAGTGACATACATTAATCCATTAACCTTATTAACATCGCAGAACATACCCAAGGATAGAACTAGCGTAATAACAACAAAGATTATGCTCCTTCAACACTTAGCACTTAGCACTGCGAATCAGATCTAGCATTTTAACATAAGCAAAGCATTAAAGCAACATATACACATCCATTACATATCTAATCTAAGCACTAAGAAAAACATAACAGAGATAATCATTGCACAAAGCAAACCATAAGACACCAAATGTACGTGGTTCACCCCAGTGTGGGGCTACGCCCACCAATTGCTTCGCCTCTTTATTATTCATCAATCTCTTACATTCAGTTACTCCTGTGCACTAAGCCTTAGAGTCGAGCTTCACACTAGACAGGAGATCTACGCACTGAGTACCAGATCCTCCTTCCAAAACTAGGTCAAGGCACTGAGCTAACTCTCTATCAAGCACAAAGCCTTAATGCACATGCATTCTTTTGCACAAAGAAACTCGAACTACTTGCACTTGGCTAGTTGACTACCACTTCTACAATCTATTCTTCTTTATTTATACTTTTACAAACCCTTACAATAGGGCCAAACATGGGGAGAACCCATGGGCCGAAATCCCATAAACCCATTACAAAAACCCTAGAGGAACCCTTACTGGGTCCACATAGCCCACAAAATAAGTGAGATCCACGATCTCAGCTCCGCCCGGGTGCTCCTTCCTCAACCAATGTGTCGAAGTCGAAAAGTGGGCCAACTCTGACCAAGGTTTCCTCAAAACTTGGTCGAGGGCCAACATGCTCCCAACACTCATATGTGACTCGTCCGGAGTCACTCAGGTGCGGACAATGTTGCTTTGAAGGCCTTGAGCTTAAATCGAGCTGCCTCGACTTGTTGCTTCGCCCGAGCCTCATGCTCAACGAGCTCCTAGAGTGTTTTCTCTATAACAGGTCCTTCCATGCATTGTTCTAATGTTTCAACCACTTGATTCAATTGCGAGTCATGTCCATCAATATCTTCGAACACCTTGCAGGATTCATCCTGCATAGGTTGTAGCTTCTGCGTCACTTCCATTACCCTACCCTGGAGGTCAGTGATTTGTTGTTGTATTTTGCGCTGCTCCTAGGATCTCTTCATATTTCTACCGCAGTGAGTAGCTTCATCTGCGCCTGCACGAAAAATGCTTGTTGTTGCACCTCCTGTAACTGCGCTTCCAAATTCCTTAGCTTTGGATCCTCGGCGAGGCGTTCATATGTATGTGCGCTTCTATCACTCAATTTTTTGCATTCTGAGGAAAGGGCTCTTATCCTTACTAGTTTGTTCTTAGTGGTCTCCTCCCTCTAGTCATGCACCTCCCGCGGGGTGCTTGGTACTGTTTGGGCTTCCAATTCTGTTATCCTAGCCTGAAGCTACTAGAGGGTCTCAACGAGCTTCACTATTTGAGCTTTGACTGACTCTTTCCCTTCCTGTGCCAAGCCTGACATAGAGCAACATGCGTTACTCACTGCTTCTTTGACCATGGCTTGCTCTACGAGAAAATGCTCCTTTTCCCTCTATAGCTGGGCTTTTTCCTGCTGGAGCTTCACCTGAAGCTCTTCTTTCTTGATTTCCTGGGATGCTACATTGTCGTGTGCTACTCATAATTGCGCTAGGACTTCATCTTTCTCCTGTTTCAAGGCTTCTGTAGCCTTCTCCTTGTCTTCCCGGACTCTCTGGAACTAGGCTTCTGTTGCATCCGCCAGTCTTCTCAATTGGGTTGGTTCATCCCCCAATTCTACAGTCTGTGACAAGGAAGGCACGGTGGGTACTGCGCGGACCAAACAAACAGTTTGTTTTACTTCCTTCAATTCATTCTCGATCCTTCCATATAGCTCCTCTTGCTTCTCTCCATATCTCTGCAAGATGTTCTCGGAAGCATCCTCCATAGCTCCGTGGACTAGACTGATGTCATCCTCAGTGAGAGTGGCCTCCAACAGGGGCTTATTAGCACGGGTCTTCTTCCTAGCTGAAGGTTTCTTCGGAGAAACCTTCCTCTTTTGCGTTGTTATTGTTCCAATGGGGGTATCTTCAAGTGGAGGGGTGGTAGCTTCGCCTCCTCCTTGCTCTTCTGCTTCGTCTTCTCCTCCTCCTCTTGGCGAGACAGACCCATTATCTTTAGAAGCATTGTCTGCCTCATCCCTCTCTATATCCTGGACTTCCTCCTTCTTTTTCTTCTTCTTCGTCCCACTGGACTATCCGACATGCTCAACTCAGGTAACTCGGGTGTCAATATCAGATAATTTTTCATCAATGACAGGTAAAAGAAACTCCTTCGACCATTCCTTTGTAATCTGCTCTATGTCTTCATCTATCAGTTTGTAGTACGACTGCAATTCTTCCTGGTTCTCATCTCTGCGCGCGATGATGTAGATGAAATGAGGATCGGCACAAAAATTTTCTATTGGTCGGTACTGGTGCAGGGTGCGCGATGTCATGCACGAAAATGATTTGATGGCATCCTTTAACTGCTGGTAGTATGCATGAAACACGACATTCGACTGCCACTGCTTCATCATGTCGTTGGTGTACCACAGGGTGGAAAACCGAGCAGCCAACGGCTCTGAGGGTTCGATCTATGGGAAGATGGCTCCTTCAGGCATTTTCCAAGTGACAAATGCGATCAAAATGATCAACCAACTATAATGGAATTCATATCCCAAATCCTGGGCTTCACGACAATCCTTCTCTAGCTCATTGATGAGGTAGTTCACCCAGTTCATCTGCATGCCCTCCACACATTTTCCTGTGAGGTCCACCACGAACCTAGTGACTTGTGTGGGGTGGTTCTTCCTCAAGAGCTTGTCAGCTAGGAGTTGGCAAGCAAGGCACACTATGCCATCCTGTATAGAGGCTACCTTGTAACCTCACTTTCCTTTTTCGACTTCTTCGTAAGCTTCCTTGGTGTATTGTGCCAGGGAACAGTCTGAGGCCTTCCCTAGATAAAACTGCTGAGGGTCGGGACCCTTCATTCTTAAGCCTATGACCCGGTGGATACATGTCGGATCCACAATAATCCTTTTTTCGAGCCACAGATATACGCCATGATAGCACGACAAGAGGAGTTTAACGCAAGCGTTAACCTCCTGGTGGCGGACAAAATGTGGGATCTTCATCACATTTAACACAATGTACTGCGCCAACTCCTTAATCCATGGCTATGAAACGAGGTGAGGCTTATTTCCAGTTGTCTTCGTGAGATAATGGTGGCGCACCAACATGGCGTAGTTCTTCTGGTCTCCTAAATTGAAGTCGTTATTCTTTAATAGCAAGATCTGTCCTAACTGACTCTCGACTACGCGTATTCCTTTCAGAATGTACGCAGTGAACACTACGTACTCAAAATCTCAGGGGATATTGTCGCGGTTAACAACACAAACCAAAGGTGGGATATACTCAGGTAGGATCAACGGGATATGCTTCACATTAGCCAGATCACTGCGATGCTTACTTCGCTATTCAGTTCCGAGGTTGACAGGGCCAGAATGACGTCTGGTCAAAGGGGAAGCCTACAGTCCCTTAGTCGTCGACGCCTGGACACCTTCGGATATCGGTTTGTCAGCCATTAGCTTCTTGAGGAGTTTCTCAACAAACTTCTCCAATTCACTAGGTTCACCTGACATTCTAGCTTTTAACAAACAAGCGGGGTAGGCAAGCTGACAAGCGGGGTAGACAAACGGGCAGGTGGGTTCTAGTTTTAGATAACACAACTCGACACTTGGACAATTCTCTGTTTAGATCAGTCAATCACGGGTAGAAAAAAGTGGTCCCGACGCAGTGACCGACGGGTTAAATAAGCGGGGCACCATAACGAATCTTCCAACGGCCAGGAAATGCTTCCATCAATGTCAATTTGTCCATTATGGCACGGTCTCAACGTCCAAAGGCGATCCATTAGCCCATAAATGCATTTTCTAACCATTATGGAGCGTCATTCTAACGGCTGGGGTGCCTCCAACGATCATATAACTTCGCCAGGGCAAAGTCCAATTCTGCGCGGTCCTGTTGTTCCAACGAGGTTCAAATCCTGCAAACCTGCCTCCTGCGAGGTTCTAGTCTATGAAGTCTTCCATCTGGTCTCTTTAGCTTCTTGTAGCTTTTCCAACTTAGATTTCTTTTTATTGAGCTTCCTTGCCTTCTTTCCTGTTATATGAGTCTCTCTAAATGTTTTTGGAATCCTCTTTCCATTTTTATTCTTATCTTCCCCTACCGTATTGGCTTCGCACTCTTGAGGTGCTCTTAAAGGGTCTGAAGTTAATATCTCTTTTATTAACACTTCCTGAGTGGGCATACTTCTTTCTTGAATAGATAGGTTCCTCAAGCCTTCTTGCATTCTTTCAACCTTGATAGCTAATTCTCTTGCTGTATGTCCCTCCTGCATTGTTGCTTTGTTCTGCTTCTTCAACTTATCCTCTCGTTCTTCTATTAGTCGGTCTATTTTTCTAGAGATGAAATCCCTTAATTCTTTCTTTTTCTTTTCTGTGGCTTCTTCCTATGCTTTCCTTCTAACATGATCCTTCTCAATCCAATTCTTACATAACAATAGTGGGAAAGGGGTGTTGTCCCCAACAAACTTAATGACTTCAAATTCCTCTTCAGTTGATGTTCCATGAACAATAATAGGTACATTAGTAACTCTTCCACATAGGATTACCATCTTACCCTTAAACAAGCCTATCCTTCCCAATGAAGGTATCATAGTAGGCTTTCCCAAAATTTCCCAAGTTTCTTCTATCATAATATTCACTTGTGTTTCTTCATCCAAGACACAGTCTATGTCGAAGTCTCCTATTCTTGTATTTATGCGCTGTTTTACTTTCAGGATCTTTGGTAAATTGACATCTTTGTGAGTATCCATCGTTTATTTCAACTCTAATAACATAGTCTGAACTTTCTTTGATTCTTTCTCTTTATGACTCTCTAACATGCCCTTAGTCTCTTGACTCTCTTCGTAGTTTTATTGTCTTATGTTCATTCGTTCAACTTTAGCAATCATCCTTGGACAATCCTCAACCTCATGACCAACAATCTTACAACAAAGACAAATAGGACATGCGCCAGAGAATTCCTTAGCAAGATGTCCCGGTCTTCTTCAATTATAACACAAAGTTAATCCTTTTTTTCTTTTAAATGTTCCCCAACCTCTTTTGTACTCCACATTTCCCCTAGGATCATAGTGCTAGACCTGCAATCTGCAAAAAATCTTTCTAGGTTCCTGCATCCATTTATTAGTCCAAAAACTCTTTCTATGCATAAGAATAACATATGTTTCTTCATTTCCATTAAATTCACTCAAATCAACTCTTTCTTTCAACTGCACCCTAGCCTTCTGACTAGGAAAAAATCTATTAAACATACTTAGGTTCATGCTTTCAAAACAAATTTTTTCACTTATCTTACTCTTGCCAAAGCACAAAGCTTTACCTCTTTAGGATCTTACCTCTTTTCTTTAGAATAGATTTATTTCTTAGCACAAAGCTTCGCAAGTCAAGTAGAGTACTGCGCACCTCAGCAACAGATCTACGCACATAGCTTCTCTTTTTCTTTACTTCAGTTCCCAGCAATCACAGTTTTAGGTCCCGGCAACGGAACCATTTGTTGGCACAGGGGCATACCCAGGGTTCAACGCTCAACAACGCACCAACAAAACCCCGACTACTGGCCCTTTCGACAACACCTGCAAAGCAGGCGAAGTCTCACCCGAGGTAGAAGCAGGGGGGGTTACACGACGCAGGTGTCTGTAACTAGGCTGGGACACAGATTTGTGATAATAACACTTCGTAGAGTATTATGTTAACGCTTAGGAAGTGACATACATTAGTCCATTAACCTTATTAACATTGTAGAACATACCCAAGGATAGATATAACGTAGTAACAACAAAGATTATGCTCCTTAAACACTTAGCACTGCGAATCAGATCTAGCATTTTAACATAAGCAAAGCATTAAAGCAACATATACATATCCATTACATATCTAATCTAAGCACTAAGAAAAACATAACAGAGATAATCATCGCACAAAGAAAACCATAAGACACCAGATGAATGAGGTTCACCCCAGTGTGGGGCTATGTCCACGAACCGTTTCGCCTCTTTATTCTTCGTCAATCTCTTACATTCAGTTATTCCTGTGCACTAAGACACAGAGTCAAGCTTCACACCAGACATGAGATTTGCGCACTGAGCACCAGATCCTCCTTCCAAAACTAGGTCAAGGCACCGAGCTAACTCTCTATCAAGCACAAAGCCTTAATGCACATGCATTCTTTTGCACAAAGCAACTCGAACTGCTTGCACTTAGCTAGATGACTACCACTTCTACAATCTATTCTTCTTTATTTATACTTTTACAAAACCTTACAATAGGGCCAAACATGGGGAGAACCCATGGACCGACATCCCATAAACCCATTACAAAAACCCTAGAGGACTCCTTACCG
>ML779207.1:1683120-1700877 GCA_009831015.1 Picea engelmannii | reverse complement strand
TTACATGACCTTCATTATGATAAACTATCTAATTACATGACCTTCATTATAATAAACTATCTAACTATTTGTTTCATTATGATAAACTATATATTTTATATGCTTACATGACCTTCATTATGATAAACTATTTAACTATTTGTTTACATAGTAAACTGTAATAAATGTGTACTTGCTGTTTTTGAATTTAGGTGAAGAGAATATCACCATCCAACTTTACCCAATATCACTATCTCTATAATATTAATTTCCCAACTTGTGATATGATTAATAAATTTGAATAATTGAAAGAATTGGTATGCCATATAATTTTGTAATATGTTTGTTTGAAGTCTTTTTCTAAAAGATTGTATCAGAGTTGAATTTAGAAGATTGTATGAGAGTTGAATTTAAGATCTAAGTTGACAACAAGTTTTAAAGAGTTGGTTTAACTAATCGAGTTAATTTTTGGAATTATTTTAGTTAAAAATTTATATTGATAAAAAGTTTTGAATGTCAACTTCCATGTGTTCTTATTAGATAATTGTAATAAAAAGTTTTGAATGTCAACTTCCATGTGTTCTTATTAGATAATTGCAACAAGTTTGATTTTTTTTTTTACTTCAATTTAAGGTTTTGGGTAATGAGTCATATCTACAATGAAAAGGTTATAAGTACCAAGTTTAAGTAGCTTTAATAGATCGTGACTAACACCATTAATAAAAAAAAAATTCATATTTTTGAGTAAAAAGTTTTGAGTTTCAACTTTTAGGTAATCTTGCTATATTGTGACAATTCTATTCAAAAGAATAAAATATTAATGTTACTAGCGGGGAGAATTTTAAGGATCTATGTTTTAGTGTAAAAAATTTGGTGAATTTTATTAATTCTTAAAATTCCAACCATAAAATATTTAGTGATATATTTTTAAAAACATCAAGATTTATTAAGATTTTATATAATTTTAGATTTTTTTTTGGTGATTTTTAAAATAAAATACTTTTATGCTATAAATTTAATCCCTAAAATTTTCTCTAGTCAATACTTCCATTTGGTAATTTTGGAGAAGGACCCATATCCACAAATAAAGGGTCTTAAGTTCTAAATTCCAAGTGGTTTTGTAAGTTATTTGTGTAGCAAACCACAACTCATTTTCTGTATCTTTCAATTTTCAAATTTAGATTATTAAATTTACAATATGGAGTTCTTCCAATATAAATGAACATTGAAAAATCCATTTGAAATCTTAAAACTTGAGAGGTTATAACTTTTCACCGTCAAAATTGTGACTTTTCTTAATTAGATTATGTCAAGACATTAAACAAAAGAAATAATTTACCACATTATTAAACATCTTCAAATGTAACAATTATGTTAAAAAAAATACACAAATATTAACATGGATGGAGTCTTAAACTCCAACCCCAAACAAACTTATAAATCACAATAACTCCATTCACATAAATAAAATATTAATGATATAAATAACTTATAAAATATCCTATTTAATGTCACAATAAAATTTCCACCCAAAACTCACTTTCATCACCTCAAACCATAACTTACAAACAATAGAGTTAAATTTACACTTAACCTCAACTATAATAAATAATCCATTTTCATATCATAATTTAATAATAGACAATGAATAATTCTTTAATTTTCATATAATAATTTAATAATATCAACATTATATTTAATAGATGTAAACTGTCAAATATATTATTTTCACTCTAATACAATGTGTACTTAGATGAAGAGGATATGACCATCTAACTTTACCAATCTATAGTTTAAAATATCACCATCTCACTTTATACTTTATTAATTGATTACTACTTTAAAATATCAGCTTATTAATTTCCCAACTAACAAATCCGGTACATGTTTTAATTTTGTTCAGTTAAAAATAAAAATTCACCACCCCACTTTCCAATGAATAGGTGTGCCTAATTTGAAATACGAGCACCCCACTTTTTCAACTAACAAATCCGGCAATGAAGAAGAAATGATAACGAGAGGAATCCATTATTAAATGCATTTCATTTGAATTGTTCAATAAAAGCTAAGAATTTAAGATTATTCTTTGGAGAACGTTAGATCACCACTCACATACACAGTGAAAGTGAAAGGGAAACGGAATTTAATCTCCACAATCATTTCGGTTTGTCTCTCTCTCCTCACGTCTTATGCTCCACCTAGATGCCAGCTGCCTTGTTTACTGTGCCCAAGTGAATGATAGCACTAACTAGCCCTGCTAAATATAGCAGGAGTGGCTTCTCGGGCTTTGAAATTAAAAAGAAAATCATTAATTTTGAATAAAAAATGCACTAAACCCAATTGTATACAATGACTCAACCCCTTTACTCACATGTGGGATAAGTTAACCCCGGGGCGCAGTCAACCCACATGCTTTACCTGTAACGTCTTCCGTGTCGCTTACGAATCTGGAGCCCCATGACATCACACAGCGTATTTAGCCATAAAATGTGAATTATCATTGTTGTTTAATCATTCCTTAAATCTCGATAAGATCGTGGCCAATTAACAAGTGACTTGCCAGTACTCAGCCCCACATGCCTTTGTTACATGACACGTGCGAGACAAGTGCAGAGAGATCGATCCTTTGGAAATGAATGCGACCAAGAGGTATCTGGCTGAAACCGCGTGAGTCGCTGCTATTTTTAATATAAACGTTAAAAACGGAGAAAGACGGGAAGGGCGGCGTCGGAATTTTTACGGCGGGGACCCCGCACAGGAAATGATGTGAATGGTAGGTTTCTCTACACAATTTATGTAAGGCCATCCCTCTTCCTTTTCCTGGAAGTGGGGTTGACAGACCGACTCACACTAGATTTGGGATTTTGGGGTTTCGATACCGTGCGGAGGAAGCCACACACAAATGCCTAAATAGCCCCAGCCCCTCCCCTCTCTCACCTTATTGCTTGCGTGTTCTCTGTCGATAACCGACTTCAACAACTGTGTAGTGGTGGGCTGATCTTGCATTCTAATCCTTCCCTTCGATTCGTTCGATTTTACTTGTTAAATCCTCCCTGATCCGTGTAATGTAATGTGAGTGTTTATTATATATTTTTGCTGTGCCCACAAGTCACTGGTAGCTGAGTTGGGCTCTTTTGTTTAAAGAAGAAAACAGCAAGCATTTGGGCAAGCTGAAGCGGACAAGCAATGGAGACGTTAAGGGTCGTTTCGGCTGTGGGTATGGTGAGCAACACAAGCAGCAGCAATACCGACGGGAATGGGAAGTTTTATTATGATTACGATAGTGCTTGTTCTACACCCTATGTGAGCGCGCCTTCCAGCCCTGGAAGACCCGGAGGCGGCGGCTTTTTCTTCAGCGCACCCACCAGTCCCATGCATCCGCTGGTTTCATGCCGTGTCGATCACAATTTCATGGCCACCACCGCTGCTGGGATCCCCAAGGCGGAAGACGACGAGGCCTCTGTGTCCACTGGCTCAGATTTCGAGTTCAGTGCGCGCTTCTCCGAGCTCGATGGAGCTGATTCCGTGGCGACTGAACCCACCATGTCGTCGGCCGACGAGCTTTTCTGCAATGGCCAGATTCGGCCATTGAAGCTCTCCACCCATCTCCAGAAGCCCCAGTTGTTGGGGCCGTTGATAGACTTTGAAGAGGACGAGGAGGAGAACAAGGCCGGATCTAGTTTTGCAGCTCCGGAGGCTGTTGGCGAAAGGGGCCGAGACCGTCTGTGTCGGGACAAATCTCGCCATCGTAGAACCAGATCACTGTCGCCTCTCAGGAGCTCGGCTCAATGGGTAGAAGAAGAGCCCTCTAAATTAGAAGACGAGGAAGGAGGAGACGCGGATGATAAGTCTAAGAACATTGCATCTATTTCTTCTTCTTCTTCGTCGAGCTCCACAAAGCGAAGAGGCTCAAAGCGATGGAGTCTGAAAGATCTGCTCTTGTATAGAAGTAAGAGTGAGGGCAGAGGTCATACCAGAGAGCGACACTGGGCTCTATCCTTCTCCAGCCCTGCAAAACAATCCTCAGAGAAGCAGAAGATTCCTAAACAAGCCGAGAAGCCGAAGCCCGCAGGAGTGAAGAAGACGAGCGCGACCCCAACCTCGAATCCAAACAAGGGCCCTGCTAGAAGAGGGGTTCCGGTCTCTGCCCACGAGCTTCACTACACAGCAAACAGAGCCCAAGCGGAAGAGCTCAGGAGAAAGACATATCTGCCCTACAGACAGGGTCTTCTCGGCTGCCTAGGATTTCCTTCCAAGAGCTACACTACCATGAACGGTTTCGCAAAGACTCTGCATCCTCTGTCTTCATGAATCCTATAGTTTGTCATATGTTCCTATTCATTTTGAATTCCTTTAAGTCTATCTATTATGCAATGATACAGAACTAATGATAGTGGGTACCTCACCGAATACCCCGGTTTGGTCTTTTGGATTTGGTTCTGTATTGCATGAACGTGTATTATCAAGCAAAAATTGCTTGTGTGAAAAAATTGTTATGTAAACTTCACATAAGTATAAAGTACATATGGAAAAGGAGGATGCCTATAAGGTACCTTGTGACAATATTCCTATTTTGCTGTATAAAGTTTAAGATCTCTGCTTGTTTTCACTAGTATTGATCTTGTGGTTGTTGTATCTTGGTGGTAGCCATTGTGTTCTTGAGATCAAGCCCAATGTCATCGATGACATCACTAGTATGCAATTAACCAGAAAAAAAAAATTCCAGACTCAGAAATTTGCTTATGGAACTAGTGTCGCTTTGTTGAATCTGGTTCATATGCAGGGCCTATCATAAAATAGAACTTTCCAAGTACTGCAATGTCCCAAATTAGTATGTAGCCAAATAATATTTGGTTTCAAGCATTATTATTCCCAGTGTTTAATCTATTGCATTTGCTGCCTCTCAAATCTCTGTATTAAAAACCAAGTTGGGAGATTGGTGGCTTGGAGTTTTAACTATTAGCCCTGCCAAGAGATCTGAAATTTCATTGTTTTGATATTCTGCATATATGATGATTTGCCATGCCAGTTTTTGTTATTTGTTTATTGGAGAATCATAATTAAAATTTCTTTTACAACGAGCTTTGTTTAAGGTAACGTTTTTATATAAATGCACAAGGCATGTCTGTTAGTTCTAATTGGTTTCGTGGTCTGTAGTTTGCATTTGGGCCGTACCCTGCGAGATTTCCAGGGCTAGTCAGGGTTGGAGTATTAAAGTAGAGCTGTACCTAGTTTAATCAACTTGTATATAGGTCTAGCTCTGTGCAGACTTCTTTAAGTTGAGGTATTTGCAGACTTCTCTGAGTTTGTGCAGAGTCTTCTTTAAGGTTGGTCTGCGCAGGCCTCATAAGTCGAGGTCAGGTCGGTGTGGTCCTTTGAGTCATGGAGAACGTGGGTATTTAATATATTTAAAGTTACAGATGAGAAATGGTGGATAGCTCAATCTAATATCAAAATCGTTCCAGAAATTTTTGGGAACGTTGTAGATTATTGAGAGGGGTTTTGCCTACCAGTTATATTATTGGTGTGGTTGCAGGGTCTGACTAAAATTTTAAGAGTTTGGGCTTAATGCTCTGGGATTTTAAAGAGTAACTAGATTGGTTGGTGGGATTTGGGATTTTACGAGTTGCGTAGTTTACGCTGTGTGGTCCAGTGGCAATGCAGATCCATTAGTTACATTTATTATGGGATTTTTGTCATGAGTAGTGAAGGTACACTCGTCCATTATTAGCGATTTTATTGTAAAGCAGTGAAGTTAAAGGTACAGTCGTCGACTGTTACGGGATTTTATCATGAGTAGTGAAGGTACGCTGGTCCTGCTCTCTGAGCTTCAGTTTAAACTTGGATTAATTATGGGATTTTATCATGAGTAGCGAAGGGTACATTGTGGTCCAGCTTCATTTCAAATTCGGATTTCTGCGAGAGGCTTATCATGAATTTATTTATACATTTTGATAAAACACCAGTACGACTGGTTCATCCAAAGCTATACAAGCATTCAGCAGTGGCCCCTCTGTAAATGGCTTTTCCGACCACTTCGCTTCAGCTTCTTTCACTTCACTGCAATGAGTGGCCCAGCTGTAAATGGCTTAGATTTTCCGACCAATTCGCTTTCATGTCTGTTATAAAAGAATTCTACTTCTTTCACTTTAATGAGTGGCTAAATGTAAAGATTTTATAAACAATATCTTAGCGCCAGTCCCCGTACAAGCATCTCTTCCATCCAAGATTTGTGGAATTCTACATTGTAAGATTGATCATCGCTCCTTCAATAGCAGATCTGTGGACGATTGATCATCGATTCTTCGGTTCGGTTTGAAGATGTGTGGAATTTTAGATTTTATTTTAAGAAATAGAAGACAAAAAAGGTACAAGAATTTGGCGGAAAAGATTTTAAGTCATTTTCACATTTATTTATTTCATTATATTAATTTATAGTATATGTTTTTGACTACCTTATCTACATCTTATTATATGTTTTTGACTACCTTGATCTACATTTTATTGACAATTCATTAGTGGAAAATGGAAACATCTCATCAATTGATAAGGATGACAACTCATAAGAAGGTGATCTTAGACTTTTCAATTGTTTAAGGACTCTTGAGTAATGTTTTACGTTTTAATCGATTAAGAAAAGATTTTAAGTCATTTTCACATTTATTTATTTCATGATATTAATTTATAGTATATGTTTTTGACTACCTTGATCTACATCTTGTTATATGTTTTTGACTACCTTGATCTACATCTTATTGACAATTCATTAGTCGAAAATGGAAACATCTCATCAATTGATAAGGATGACAACTCATAAAAAGGTGATCTTGGACTTTTCAATTGTTCAAGGACTCTTACGAGTAATGTTTTACGGTTCAATTGCAAGTTTGAATAGTTATACTAGTGAGGTAACATGAACTAGTGCATAAATTGGTATCATCTTCAATTTGAAATCTTTGAATTGAGCTTCGATGAAGATATCCCTAAAAACATTTGCTAATATGGATGTTGGATGGTTTAGAACTTTGAAAGAGAGTAGAATTTTTAGAAGTGAACCATTGCCATCTTTTAACATTCCTCTGGAAATTGATGAACAAATAGGATCACCATTCTTGTATTAGTGAACAAATAGGATCTCATCAAAGGTCTCTATGAATTTACACACAATTAGGTGTCGTTCCAATGAATAATTGAAAAGCAATGAGATGATTTTAAATTCCATGCTAGAACATTCTAGATACGTTGATTTGATGAGATTGATTGATTGATTGAATTGTCGATAGTTTGTCTAGGAGACCAATTGTTAAGCTGGAAATCTTAATTGTTGATTGAATTTTGATTGAAAGGATTTTTAAGTTTGCAGCTTGATTATCATCATTGATTGTGAGGTGCAAGATGAGATGCTTGATTATCATCATTGATTGTGAGGTGCAAGATGAGAAGCTTGATTATCATAATTAATTGTGAGGTGCAAGATGAGAAGATTGTTGATGGGATCCAAGCTTGAGCTTATGGATTCCTTTGTTTTTCAATGGTTTATCATTGTATTTGATGGTTTTGTTGGTTGACCACCAACCATTCTGACTTCATTAATGTGGTGGTTTTGGTTGACCATTAAATATTTTGATTTCATAAATGTACTCCCTCATTGTGTTCAAGAGAGTACATTTTTTTTTACTCATGTTTCAGTTTAAAAGCCATGTAGAATTGCTCCAATCATGCCAAATTTTTTCATTTGGAATCACTATTGAAAGCCCTCTGCATTTGTGATTTCTCTATGCAAGAGTGTCTTTACCTGTGTTCGAATTGGAGGGTAATATGTGTGCAACTTTTTCACTGAGTCCATTGACAAGAACTTAAGACTTCTCTTTTCAACATCTCTCTGAATAATGATGTGTCTTCCACAATGAACACAATGATTGAGATAAAAACATTGATTCTCCATGTGACCAACACAATATTGATTCTCCATGTTATTTATGTTTAAGATGTTTTGTATATGCCCACAAAATAATGAACACAATATTGACATTTAAAAGGTTTATGGTCAATGTTTTTATCATCCACTATATCATAAACATTCTCAACTTATGAAATCTTCAATTTTTCATTAGGGAATTTTGCACTCACAAATTGCACAATCTTGGAGTAGTTTGAAATATGAAAGTTGTTACCAATGTCATATACAAAACCATGTTGATTCATGTTGAATTGCAATTCTTTCCAAGTTTTGACAACATCTTGGAAATAACATTTAGATGTTTTTCAAATTCACAATCATTGTTGTTTCTATCACTCCGTGCTTTGGCTTGTGATTCATCTTCAACAAGACTTATCGTTATCAATTCACTGTATGATTTCATTTTATGACTAATTAGAAACTATCATACATATTTTTTGTTGTATTTGTATCAACCATTAGATCATGTGTATCACGAGTAACATTAACCATTTGCATTAGATCCTTTGTGTTACAAGTTGCATTTACATTTTGTATGAGGGTATTTGTTATACATGTTGCATCATCCATGTTCTCAATGTTGCAATAATGTAACTGCGAAGAACATTCTTATTATTATTTTGTTATTGGATCAAATCCCCATTGCGGATTAATCATGTCATTATTATTATTATTGTTATTGGATTAATCCCCATTGAGGATTAATCATGTCGGTAATTGTATAAGGACCAAATCCCCTTTTGCGGATTGGTCATCGGACAATTACAAAGTGTAGAATAAGAAGTCGGCTCCAACAGTTATAATGGAAGACCCAAAATTAATTAAAGGTGGGTTTACCCACCCAGAGTGAGAGGTTGGCCCTGCCAGTTGTGACCTTTCACACGTGCCAGTCTGATATAAATAATAGGTTAGCGCCTCACTTCAAACACACAACTCACTTGCTCATTTCTCTTATGTGGCAAGCTGCAATTACCAGAGAGAGGAGAAGAAGAGTGGCACATCTCTTGGGGAGGACTATTTGTATTGGTTTGAATTATCTCTTGAACATTGTATAAGCTATTTATGATAAGGAAGTTTTTGTTGGGTTTTCTTCCTCTAGAGGGTTTCCCAGGATAAATGTTGTGTCTCTTGTGAATGTGTATTTCTCAGTGATTTTGTTCTTATGATGCTCTTATCTATTGAAATGCAAAGAACTATAATAATGGCATAAACATTAACACTCAATTTGTTGCTCATTATCTATTAATTCTAGTTGAATTGCTTCAATCAATTTATTTGTGAAATCAATTTGTTTGTGAAGATCAACAATCAAATTATTCAATTTATCATGTAAGGAGTTGTAATTCCTTGATTTTTTTATTGGTGTTTTGAAAACGCTTTCCACTTTTATGCATTTTGTTTGTGTCATGCTTGCTTGTACTTGTTAGCTTGCACTTGTTTATTTTACAAGATGTCCACTTGCTCTTAATAATGTCATGCTTCCTTGTTTTTATCGTTACCTTAGGGTGTTGGGGACCATCGATCATGCACCCCATAGTAGTATTTTACAATGATTTTCACTTTGATAAAGATGACCCCCTGGTTTAATTTTGGGCTAGCCTTTTTGACAATTTTTTTACAATACAATTCAATGACTCAACCTATTTCAGTTTTTACAATTTAATGATTCAAAAAATAATTTAATTTGCCATGAATCAATGTTCCAAACACATTTTAATTTTCTTTTATATGAGATAACATATTACTTTATGGATATGATTGAATTGATCATTGTGATCAAATATTTGTATCCCTTGTTACAACGTGCACATTGTTTGTCAAAATTAAATAGTGTGTAAAAAAACTAGACACAAAACACCATAAGCATCTAAGAAAATATCCACCATCCACGAGTACAATCATCCTTAAACTTTTTTATTTTGATTTTGAGATAGGTTTAGAATAAAAACAACCAAAAACTAAATAATTTTATTAAAAAATTGATACTCAAAGATTTCAAGTAGAATTCTTAGAAGACCAATAATAAATATAAAACCTTTAACCTTTTACAAAGTTACACCTTCAAATTAGGATCTCAAGCCTTTGAAATAATATTTTCACAAATCTTTTGAACCAAGACTTATAACATTTGTTACCTTTTTAACTTCAAATAAAATCTTTGTGGTTAAATGTTTCCACCCACAAGAAAAATCACAACTGTACATGTAGAATAAACCACACTTCCATAAGCCACTTCAACTCACTTCTCTTTGAAGTAGCCCACACAAAAATAGATCTACTTACACTTCCTCCTTTATTTCTTATAGCTAGCCCATGTATGCATGGGGTTGTTGCGAAAATGAAAAATTACATCTCTCGAATGGGAATTACGTATGTATTATTTCATTTTACGATTAGTTAAGGAATGATCATACATATCTTCTATTGTATTTGTATCAACCATTAGGTTATGTGTATCACAAGTAACATTAACTATTTGCATTAGATCGTTTGTGTCACAAGTTGCATTAACATTTGTATGAGGTTATTTGTTGTACATGTTGCATTATCCATGTTTTCAATTTGTTGCTCATTTTCCATTAATTTTAGTTGAAGTGCTTTAATCAATTTATCTTTGAGATCAACTTGTTTGAGAATATTAACAATTGAATTATTCAATTCATGTAGGGAGTTGTAATTCTTTGATTTTTTTATTGGTGTTTTGAAAACGCTTTATACTTTTACCCATTTTTAGTTGTCTCATGCTTGCTTGAACTTGTTAGCTTGCACTTGTTTCTTTTACAAGATGCTCACTTGCTCTTAATAATGACACGATCACTTGTTTTTATCCTTACCTTAGGGTGTCAGAAACATCAATCATGCACCTCAAAGTAGTTTTTTACAATAATTTTCACTTCAATGAAGATGACCCCCTTATTCAATATCAGTTTGGTCATTTTATACTTGTTTTACAATATAATTCAATGATTCAACCTTCAATTTTTACAATTCAATGATGAATTTAATGATTCAAAAAACTATTTATTTTACTATGAATCAATGTTCCAAGCACATTTTAATTTTCTTTTACATAAAATTACACATTGTGTTATAGATGATTGGATTGATATTTGTCAAAGTTAAAAATATATCTAAAAAAACTAGACAGAAAACATCATAAACATCTAAAAAGATATTCACCATGTACCAATATATAGTATAATCATCCTTAAACCTTATTTTGATTTAAAAACAAGTCTAAAACAAAAACCACCAAAAACTAAATAATTTTATTAAAAAATTGGTAGTGAAACATTCAAGTAAACATAAACATAACTTTTCTTTGAGAACCAACAATGATTGTAAAATCTTTAATCTTTTACAAAGTTAGGCTACAACCTTTAATCCTTTTACAAAGTTACGCTCTCATATTAGGGTCTCAAGACTTTGAAATAATATTTTCGCAAATCTTTTGAGTAAAGACTATAACATAGTGCATGCTATGATTAGTAGAAAAACTCGATTGTATGAAAACAAGGTAAAAAATCAATCACTAGGATCTACTAATCTGCATTGGCTTCAATCGCCCTCAACATTCCACTTTAATTTGTCCCTTTATTTGCATCTTCTTGATACCCTGCGTGTCATTTGTAAATAATTTACCAATCTCCCACGCACATAGGGCATTTGTTTTTACCATCTTCTGGTTGCCACGAAAACAATGAATGGTGGTTTTTTTGTTTTATCCCACCGTGTTCTGGTTTCAAATCAGAATTGGAAAATGAAGGTGCGTGGGCCCTTTGGACTATTGTAGTCATAAGGGTTTCTCATAACCAAGGCTATAATGAAAGGAAATAGGAGAGTAGACGTTGTTTCTACACAAACAAAAAGTGTGTTAAGCTATATATTAACACCAAATAATGTGATATATTTATACATCAAGCTTTTGTCTAAGATATATACATTATTTTAACCACAGTGACAACTTGTTGAAATAATATTTCAACCATACACCAATTTAGGTGCTAATTAGTTGGAGAATATCTTTCATATTTAATTAGGTGTAAGAACTTTTTAAGGACTTGTAAATAAATTTCTTACTTAAAGACAATCTCTACTTCATGATGACTAATAATAATAAAAATCACAAATATGATCACACATAAAATAAGTAGGAGACAATAATTCCAACACTACCCCTTAATGATTACTTGTCCTAATCTTTTTGAGGTAAGGGCTTCATCATCATTTAGTACTTTGCAACAAAGTTCCACCATGAATTGAAGAACCTCTTGATCAACAACGTCTATATTTGGGCCAACTTGATCACCAAATTATCAAAGTCCATATAAAGGAACAAAGAGCCACTAGAATACATGGGTACCTAATTGTTGTACTTGCCAGTCTAATAGTATGTCCTTCGTGTACATGGTTCATTCAACCTCTTGATGAATTTCCCCTTGATGTAAAACTTCTAGTTTTTAAGCACCTTCCAGAGTGTGCAACCGATATGGTCCACTCATAGAGCATTTAGTGAGCACATGGCCCACTCCTCCAAGTCTTTAACAACTCCATAACAGAGGTTTTGCACTATATTGAACAAATTATCTTGAATCATCAGAGACATGGAAAAGGGGTATGCGTGCCTATCTTGATCTTAAAACGATATGCCCTTTATATGTTACATACATAGATACTAGTGCATACAATTAACATACTCCATCTCATGGAGACACTACTTACAAGCGTTGAAAACAATTCTTGAGTACCACTACAATACTTCTTTGAAGTACCAACTCTAGACAAGATATAAGCTTAATTTTTCGAGGACCAATACATCGAATCAAAACATGATATCATAGACTTGCTACAAGGTGTGATTCACATGGTCAAGTATGCTTTTGTTCAATGCAACTCACAAAATTTACCTTGTTTGTTCACAATCATCTAACCTTCGTCATTGCCACAAGAACTATCACCAACTTCCCTTGGACCAAACACTAAGAAACTCTCTGCTGCATATGGAACAACATTTCTATCCTTCCTATTGCAATCTCACCATCCCACTTCATAATTAATTTTGGAATCAACCCTTGGTTTCTCCAACGAGAACAATGAAACTCCATTGTATTTTTAACTACTGTGATAACCAACCATTGATTATTCACCCAAGAAACTAGTTTTCATCTAAGAACTAAAGTGTTTATGGTCCTCTATTCACTTGCAACACTGTTATCTCAAACACATACTAGCGTGGAACCAACCGTACCTTTGGGCCAAACATTAGTGCTACATAGATTGAATGAGAATTTTTTATACTCTAGGGCCTAACATCAACCTCACTGTAAATACTGAGTAACTAGCCATCCTATGGACATATTTCTATCAACCGAGACACCTAGGTACCCAACCACAGTGCTCACTAGTGCTCTAGAAAAATAGCCCGGATACACAATGTATCCAAGTCAATATTACATTCTTTATGTAGTTGTCAATGAGGACTTATAGTGCAACATTCATGAAACAATCTTTCATAAGTAATAGTTAGAGGAGACAAACCACATAGCTGTATTTCCCTTTCAGCGACCACACACCTTACCAAGCATACCAAGAAATGACTCTTACATAGTATTGCTAGAGAGAACTACAAAACATCAACAAGAGATAATGACACATATGACATTAATCCATATACCTTATTACTCTGGAGTGGTTCACGTGTTTGAAGTCTTCATTTACATCTTTAGTTTTTAGTGTCATAGTCCAATCATTGTCTTGGATTTCCATATTCTTTTAGAGTAGCTAATCCTATCAAAACCACTACATTCCATATTGAATTAACTAAACTCAATACATTAGTTAACTTCATTGAATCCTAAAACCATTCCACAACTCCATTACAGATCTACACCAACATACAACGACATGCAACATTTGTTCCAATGAACTAATCATGCCTTTACATAGACACCTACCACCACATGAACCAACAATCCATTTATGATAATGTTAACTACTCAAATCAAATAATCAATTTGATCCATCTGTCCAAGGAGCAATCATCCTACACTCCAAGGTACCGCGTGAATCGGCAAACCCCCGTTGGGTCCTTCATCGATGGAGAATGACAAGCTCTGCAAGTCCCTGTGCACTTTGGGATCACATAATTGCCTCCCAATCAACCGTTTGATCTCAGAGACAGATGCCAGTCTCTCCCTATTTGGGGTCCCTCGACACACCCTGGTTGGCTTGGTTTCTCTATGCAAGTCCCTCTCTGCTGGTGTCTCTGCGGTGGTCCTCTCCCTCCAAGCTGGCGACGACTCTCTCTCATTCTTCAGTTGGTCTAGTTGTGGGATCTTTCTCCTTGCCCAATGCACACACCTCTTCATTTAGTGCCATCCATGACTTCATCTTTGGGATTTCTGCGAGCCTCCCATGTGCTTGAAGGTAAAAAAGGCATACTAGTGGTCAAACCCTTATGAGAATTAACCCCATAGCGACCCTTGACCTGCAATGTTTCTCCAGACAGTAGATTCCTCCGTCCAGATGCACGTCTAGAGCACTGGAATTGCCTTTGGTAGTCATCTTATGCTGTCACGACGATGGTGACAATTCAACAGAACCGGAGGCAAAGGCAGAGGTGACCTCCCAATTCCTCGCAATTATGTAATTGGTCTGCTCGATCCCCCAAATAGATGAAACCACAGTCAAAGACTCGATCGAGAAAACCAACCGTGTAAGAAAACATGGCCTCTGTGTCGACCTCCTCCGCCATGTCAATGATTTTCTTGCATTGATCCCCGTGGGAACCCGACGGGTCGTCTCCCAACTACTTATAGATGATCTGGTCGATCAGGTTCTCGTTGTAAGTGGTGGCTGAGCGCGCGTATGTTCTTGTTGGTGTTGTTATTTGCGTCCCTAGAATCGATCATAGAAATAATGGAAAAAATGTTAGAAATCACAATCATAAACAATATTCTTTCACCCACACAAATCCTACATATTTATAGGGGATTAGAATTAGAATTAGAATTGCAAAAAAATCATGATCATGGAACTCCTGTGAGAGATTCATGCCCGTGATACTATGAAAGGAAATGAGAGCGTAGAGATTATTTCTACACAAACCAAAACTATGCTAAGTGATATATTAACATCAAATAATTTTACATATTTATAAGTCAATCAAGCTTTGGTTTAAGATAGATGCACTATTTTAATCACACTAATAACTTGTTGAAATAATATCTTAACCACACACTAATCTAGGAGCTAAGTAGTTGGAGAATATCTCTCATATCCAATTAGTTCTAAGAATCTCCAAAGGACTTGTAAACACACTTTTTATGTAGAGATAAAATCTATCTCACAATGACCAATAATAATAAAAATCACAAATATAATCACATATAAGACAAGTAGGAGTTAATAATTCTAACATATAATCCTATGTGTGACTACAGTGTGAGTTGAGCTCTTGGCAACTAAGATTGCTCAATTTGAAAGTTGCTTGGATTATGATGGATGGGTACATGAAAGATGTGAACAAACCCTAGATCCATGTAGTTGCACTTGAGACCAACAACCAATCCTACTTTCTTGCTTTCAGATATGTGCCACAGGCATGATATGGTAACTCCTAGAATGAATCTCCAAGGTCATGCAATTGTTCCTCAAAAGATTTAAGATTCTTTTGAGGAATTTATGAAGATTTGTTTAAAGAACTTGCTAAATATGGAGAACTTGAGAGTTTGACTGTTTGTGACAATTTCATTGATCATATGGTTGATAATGTGTAATTTAGGAAGAATAATAGGCTACGTATGTGTTATAATCTTTGCAAGGCAAGTTTTATGTAGAGTGCCCAATCATAGTGGATTTCTCTCAATAGATCTGATTAAATATGAACACTACAGATTTGAACACTAAAAGCCCTCAATCTAAAGAAAAGAGGTTTTATGAAATAGGTAGACTGGTGGTGAAATCTAAGAGATCATAGAAGCTTTCTCATTTAAAAACACAACCACCTTCGAATCAATGGTGCAAAACTCAACAAAGAAACTCCCTCATAGTTTTGGTGTGTATCTTGATTTGCAATTTGGTATCAGAGCTGAGTGCTCTAGGTAACTCCCTCATGGTAGGCCCAGGTGTATGTGAGAGTGGAGTGGATTTATTTCCTGAAGAGTGTTTTGCTGAGTGTGAGTTGACCATTTTATTACTATAGATAACTATTTTTTTTTTTTCTGGAGCTACTTGCGTGGATATTGGACTGCTTGCAACAAAGAAGGACCTGCTGAAATAAATAGTGTTGAATTGATCATTGACTGTGGAGGAGACGCCATCACCTGCGCTACCACCTATGAAAGAACAATTTTTTGAAATCTCCAATATAAATCCAATTGCTGTTGCCACCATGAACCGCCATGAAACCCTACGATCTAATCATTTTTTTTTTTTTTTGTGCACATTGGTGTTAATGCCGACGAGCAATCAGGGAGGAAACAGTCGTAGTTTATCTCATTGTTGACGTGGTATTATTAATTACTATTCTGATTCAGATATGGAGCGACTCTATGTCACTGTCTTTTAAATGTTGTTCGTTGAAGAGCGTAAGAGCCACCTGTCACTGCTAAGAAGAGACACATTGTCATAGCGAAGGACTCTGATTTAGATGTAGGATTGTTCCTAAATTGTATATTGGTCATTTAGTTAGCTACCCGCGTATTGCATAGTGAGAAATTGAGAAAGGTCAATGTCGTCACCTGTAAGAGGGTACATCCACAACCATTAATGCCTTCGTTTCAAATGAAAGTCAGAATTGTTGAAGACAAGTGTACCAGTTGCAACATTTCATTGTTAGTTTTATTGTGTGATGTGGGTTGCAGATGTTGTATGTTATATTTATTTTGTTTGTAAAAAATACAATATGAAGAACCGATGAATTGAGCAGAGTAACATAATGTAAATTAGTGGTTCTTGACGTTCTTCGGGGCCACAAGAACATTTCGCTAGTTTGATTATGTTTACAGTCTGTTAAAAGTTAGAGATTCTTGTTGTACTTCTGTGCTTCAAGATCTTCAGTTACAGGTTATCCTTGTCTATATTGTGGTAGTGTGTTTAAAGAAGGTCAATTGTATGATTGATTGCTAAAAATGTCCAGTAATCAGATCACTCTCCTATATAACTGTCCAAATTTGCTCTTCGGGGGAATTTCACAGATGGTAGTGTATCCATAGGATAATTCAGTGTCGAGGCTATACTTTGGAGTAGTCAAGAAGCTACGTCAATGATGGTTTGAAGTGGTTATACTTTAAATGGATCAAGAGGTAGCTCGAAAGTGTGGAGAAGAAAAGAGCGAAATAGAGTGATTGCAGAGTGGGTAGAGTTGCTAATGATGACCAACAAGACAAATATGACATATATGAATTGTATGTCGTTTCTATGTTTTAAAAACAAAAAAATGGCATTTCTCCATTAAGGGGGAGTGTTGGAGAATAATGACTAAATGCCATAATTAGTATTTGGTTTGAGTTTGTTACAGAGAGTTGAGATATTATCTCAACTATCTAGATTGTGTACTTAAGATAGCTATCTATCTTAAGCTACTTGTAGTTGTATTTATATTGTGATTATACGTAATGAAATATAGTTTTGGTGTGTATCTTGATTTGCAATTTAAAAAACATTTACATATTAAAACAATAAAAAATTGAGAGATATATAATATTGTCTTTACAATTGCGCACCATCATTTCATGGATCAATACCATGTTCAATTATCTCTTTTAGATTGCAAACTTTCCATGAATCACTACTAGATAACTATCAAACCCTTAAAA
>ML779207.1:1657789-1673116 GCA_009831015.1 Picea engelmannii | reverse complement strand
AGAATCCAACACAAATGTACAGCCATTGAGTCGCATGAATCTTACCGGGCTGGCGACTCGATCCTTTGCCCTCTTACATCCGTTGCTGGAAGCTGGAGGCTTCTCGATTTGGTGCTCTTGTTCTCGTTCACGTTCATAATTAAAAATTTTGCCTTTTTCGCATCTTTAAAAGACGGCCTTTTTAATATAAAATTTGTGGTTTGGTTGTTTCTTGAAAACTTTGTCAACGATTAAATTTAGTTTACAATTTTAAAATATATATATATATATATATATATATATATATATATATATATATATAATTAAAAAAAAAAAAATTATTATTATTTTTAAAAAATATATAAAATATTTAGAAATCTAAATATTTTTATAAAAATATTGTTAAACATTTTTTAATTAACATTTAGAAAGATAATAAAATTGTAGTATTCCAGATAAAATACTAGAATAACACCATAAAGAGCACTTTGATTACTAATAACAATGTTTACTTGCCTCTTCGAAGGGACAACCTCCACTAAAACAAAGCTCTATTACAATAATATCCAAGACAAGATTTCTCATACGCTCTACTTCTATTACAAAGATCCACCGAACCACCTCCCACTTTAGATGAATTTGAATCAACATCAATCTTAGGAAGTTCCAACTCACTAGAATAGGATTTCCTTAAATCCAGCTTCATGATCAGAGATTTCAACTTTTTAGTTTTTGCAGAATGCATACCTACAACATAAAAAATTAACCTATCTCTCAAGAATCCAAATTGCTTCTTTGAGATGCAAGATTGCAATTTATCTTTCAACATGGAGGCAATGACCTTTGAAATAACTTTATAAACAAAATTGCATAATGTAATAGGTCTAAAATCATTGAAGGATATAGGTTTGGATTCTTTCGGGACAAGAGCCACAAAAGTAGCATTCAAAGAACCACTTACCCTTCTAGTTAACCTTGACTCCTCAACCACAGCTAACAGGTCACTACCGAGTATATCAAAGAAGCGATGGAATAGTTCCTGAGTCCATCCATCAGGGCCAAGACTTTGTCCTTTGGCATCAGTTCCACAAATTTTTCAACCTTTTGTAGGGTAATATGCCTTCCTAAGTAATTGCTCTCTTCATCCGAAAAGAAATGGGTTACTCATTTTATCACCTGAAGTTGTTCTGGAGTGTCTTACTTATCTTTTGCTTTATAAAGAGACTTAAAAAAAATCAAAGCTAGTTCCCTTATATCTGCCTGAGAAGACTATTTGTTACCCTCCAAATCTTCAATTTCCCAAATAGTGTTGATTACCCTATGGTGCTCGACATATTTGTGAAAACATTTAGTGTTCTTATCACCACTCTTTAACTAGGTAGCCCTGCTCTTAAGGCGCCGAGATAAAATTAATTCCTCGTCTTCTAGAGAAAATATTTGTGAAGGACTTCTAAGGAAGACCTCATCCAATTTCTGTTCAAGATCCCAGAGTTCTGCCTGAAGCTTCTTTCTTTTTTCTTTTTGCCAATTAACCACTTCTTTCAACTTCTTGAGCTTAACCACAAGTAACTTCATAGCCAAAGAGTCCTGCCATAATTCCATAGACATCCATGTTGTCTGCACCAACAAATTAAAATCAGGTTCCAACAACCACGCATGATTAAACTTAAAGGAGTGTAATTCCTTTCCCTGATTTCATCAAATTGCAAGCAAACTCGTTAAAAAGGAGTTAATAACCCAATATTTTCATCTACCCATACTCTCCAAGAAATATTCACTCATAAGGAATCTGTCTAATCTCTTAAAGATACCATCAGAACTAGAACGTCCATTTCTCCACGTTGGACTGATATGGCTTGGAAGGATGTAGTATTTCAGATATAAAATAGTATGCAAAACATAAATATTTTATCTAGAAATGACAAAGAAACAATGCTATAATTAGAACAATGGAAGAATAATACCAGAATAACACCAGAAATAACACTTTGATTACTGATAGTAATATTCACTTGCCTCTTCGAGGGGGAAAACTCTAGTAGAGCATATCTCTATTACAATAATATCCAAAACAAGATTTCTCATACCTTCTACTCCTATTTATACTCTATCTATCCAAAAGAACAATCTAGAGGAAGATCCTTCTAGAAGCGGAAACTTCTACTAGGTCTTCTTACATTTGACTTATTCTTCCTTATTGCTAGGCCTTATTAATATTGGCCTTTATTACATGGAATTATATTATTCTACCTACGTGTGGGGTTAGGGAGGTTAGGTCCCTAACATGCCTTCCCCCTTGAAGAAAAACCTTGTCCTCAAGGTTTTAGATGAGGGAATTGTTGTAGAATGGTGGTTGAATCCCAGGTGGCATGTTCTGGAGGCGTATCTTTCCATTGGACTAATACTTCCTGGATGGTGCGTTGACGGTGATCCAAAAAGGATCCAGAGAAGGCTAAGAACAACTCAGAACTCGTAGAGGTGACTCAAGACGCTCATAATGACCTTAACAGACAGAGAAAGGACAAAAATTCAAAGTTCCCAAAACTCAGTGAAAATAACATTATCGCGAAGAGCACATCACAAGATTTCTAATGATGCAAACAGATCGTCAAACAGAGTTACGGATTGAAAGATATTCACGGTCAAAGTTTGGTCAACCTAGCCCAGTCAGCAGGGGATGAGTCAACATCCGTACATATGACGTCAACATCTGTACAATACATGTGGCAGGAGAAAAATGTGACACGTGTCATGATGATGTCAGCATGGTGATGTGGCAACACTAGAGGCTTCCACGTGTCACCTAGTTTTGGCACTTTCAGGCCGATCCATACGATGATGTGGTGTGCTGAAGTGGCACTGACATGGCAGAGGACGACATGGCCTAGTGGGAGGCTTCTACGTGGCAGGAGGCAAAAGCACAATGACAACCCGAAATCAAATTTTGAAAAAAAATTAAGATTGGTGGGTCCGCCAAATCTGGTCGCATTATAGTCGTTGGGATTATGGATAGCGCCACCGCTAAAATTGGCAGAGCAATGTGTTATATATATATATTACAAACAAACCCAAACCAAAAGGGGGGAGGCCCACGAGTTTGACCCTTGGACCTCCTCCCCACTATATGCCTTAACTTTCATGCCCAAAACCAACAGGCCAATGACCATGCTTTGTAATAATCATCAAGGAAATTACTTAAATGTTGAATCTGCCCAGCCTTGGGGAGGAGGCATGCATGCGGTATGACCTTGGGAACGCTTTTTAATGTAGTCCAATCATTAATTGCAGGTTGCAGAGGGGCACAAAAATTGAGACAAATTTCTTCTTGGGCCTGGGAGTGCCAGAGTCAGATCGAGGCGTGGAGACAGTCATTTTTGGGTAATTCAACTCCATGAATTCAGTGGTGCTGTCTATTTTCTGATCTGAGCATTATTTCTACAACTTGATTTCAGAATCAGGTATACTTATGTATTTTGCCAAATTCTTTTGCTGATTTAATGAAAGAGCCTACCCATTTGAGAGCAGGACCTGTAGATGTAGTCCACCAGGGATGAAATCCATTATCAAGTTTTTTGTGTTCATATTTGATGCTTATGTCTTTTCATTATTGAACTTTTCCTTTTTTTATGGTGCACTTTAGTTTATGATCATTTAATGCAATTGTTTATAAGTCACTCGATGAAAAGATCTTGGGTCATGTTGGTATCAGAGCAGTCATCTTTGAATTGAATTGTTGAGTGTGAATTCTTACTAGGGCCAAGCATAAGTAGGGTGAATGAACTCTTAATACTTTCAATACCAAAGCTGACCATGCATCTCGAAGGAAGAAAATGGCAGAAGAAGACAAGCGTGATGAACAAGAGAAAAACTTTCATATGGTCTTTTATCGCATGTCAGAAATGGTCAAATGAATGTATGGAGATTACGAGAAGAGGATGAAGAAGAAAGGGAATAAAAATGAAGCACATGTAGATGATGATGCTTTGGTAAACCAAGGGGCTAGAGGAGATCATTCTGAGCCTCCATCTTCACCTTCAAGTTTTAGTTCTTCTTCCTTTGAGCATTCTCATCATTCTAGCCATAAAGCCTCTTTTAAGAAACCATTATTAAAGCTTGATGTAAAATTTGCTTTACTTATGTTTAATGGATATGCTAATCCTGAAAAGCTAGATAATTGGATCCGACAGGTTGACGTATATTTCCATGTTCAACATATTGATGAAGAGAAAATTAAGGTGCAACTGGCTTCTCTTCGGTTGGAAGGCACCACTCTTGTATGATGGGAGAGAAAGCTTCAAGATAGAAGTAAGTGTGGTAATCTTCTTTCCTCATGGTCAGAATTTAAATTAGTGATAAAGAAACAATTTTATCCATTAGGGTATTTACATAAAGCAATGATGGAATGACAAAATTTAAGGCAAAGTAAAGGTCAAACTATACAAAGTTTCACAAAAGAATTTAGGAAGAAAGCTCTTTCATTAAATATTCCTTTGGATTCTTATGAAACTTTAATGAAGTATATTGGTGCACTTCACACTTATATTCATCATACTTTGCTCTTGTTTAACCCCACTAGTCTTGACGAAGTTTGTGTGCAAGCCACTCACCTTGAGAACAAGGGAAAGCATGTTCAAGAAGATCCCACAAAGAAACCTTCCAATCTCCCACGAAGGATAAGAAGACCACCACAACGATGAGAGGAGGAGGAAAGCCATCTTGCACTCACTGCAAGAAAAACGACCATGATGAAGAGCACTGTTGGAAACTGCATCCAGAGAAGAAACCGAAACAATTCGGTGGAAAGGGGAAGACAAAAACCGTTGCTACAATGCAACAAGATTTTGGTTTCGATTAAGGAGATGAAGGAAAGATCACAATGGTTGGAGTACAAGGTAAATATTCCCTTCATGCTAGTTCAAGTTCCAATAATGAATCTCATGATGATAAATGAAAGAGGAATGAATTATTTCACATAAGAGTTGTATCTAAACACACTAAGATAGATACATTATTTGATCCGAGTTCCCAAGTAAACTTAATATCTGAAGCACTTGTCAAGAAGATGGGTCTTGAAACGAAACCAAATCCGAAGCCTTATCCTCTTGGTTGGGTATGTGATAAAGAAAAACTTAATGTCACCAAACAATGTAGGGTCAGATTTGGTATTGCTTCAAAGTTGGTTGATGAAGTGGATTTGGATGTTTTACCACTTGATATATGTGGCATAGTGTTGGGAAGTCCTTATCTTTATGATAGAAAATAAATCTTCTTTTGTCATGATTACAAATACCACCTTACTAAGGGGGGAGTGGAATATATTGTTAGATCTCACAACATGAGGGTAAATACAACACTTGTTAGTGCACGACAAATGAAAAGACTCATAAACACTAATAAGAGATATGTACTCATGGTCGTAAGAGAGAAATATGTTGAGACATCTGACGCTTTCCAAGGATGTGAGCCTTCTCATAAAAAATAATTAATTGATATTATTTCTAAGTATGATGATATTATTCAGGAACTAGATGGATTACCTCCTAAGAGGGAAATCCAACATGAGATACATCTTTAGCAGGATTCTCCTCTTCCTAATGTGGGCATGTACATGATGTCAGTTGTGGAGATGACAGAGGTCAAGAAGCAGGTACATGGCTTATTGGGCGAAGGGGTCATCATGCCCAGTTCATCTCCTTGTGGTTCTTCGTTCGTGATGGTGCCAGAGAAAGATGGCACATGGGGAATGTGTGTCGATTACCAGGCCTTCAATAAAATCACGGTGAAAAATCGATACCCTCTTCCTTGTATAGATGATTTACTTGATAAGTTGAAGAATGTTGTTTATTTCACTAAGTTGGATTTGTGCAGTGGATACCATCAAATCAGGGTCGCATATCAGGATGCATTAAAAATTGCCTTTAAAACCAAACAAGGATTGTTTGAGTGGTTAGTTATGCCGTTTGGGGTTTGTACTGCTTAGACAACTTTCACGCGTGTGATGAATGATGTATTTAGGCCTTTCCTAGATGAATTTGTGATTGTGTATTTAGACGACATTCTTATTTTTAGCGGGACTTGGAATGAACATGTGAGGCATGTAAAACAAGTATTAGATACTTTGCAAAGGGAAAAGCTATATGTAAAATTGTATAAATGTGAATTTGGAAAGACTGCACTTGTGTACTTAGGTCACATTGTAGAAGGAGGACAATTGAAAATTGATCCTTCCAAAATTGATGTAATTGTAAATTGGCCTGAGCCAAAAAGTGTAACCGAGGTCCGAAGTTTCTTAGGTGTAGTCCAGTATTGGATGAGGTTCATTTCAAACTTCTCCTTTATAGCATCTCCTTTGCATGCCTTAACCAGTGTGAAGAGCACTTTTTAGTGGGAAGGAAAGCAACACAAAGCTTTTGACACTTTGAAGGAGAAGATCAATACCACACCAGTATTAGCACTGCCGAATCTTCAACAACCTTTTGAGATCGAGACAGATGCCAACAGATACACCATGGGTGTAGTATTGATGCAATATCGTAATCCTATCTGTTACCACTCTGAAATTTTTAACCAAGCTGTTGTTAACTATCCTACATATGATAAAGAGTTGTATGCATTAGTTCAAAGTGTAAAGAAATGGAAGCGCTACTTGTAGCCGATATGCTTTCTAGACCTCCTATTGCTGCTTCTATTATGATGAAGAATACTTCTTTATCTCATGATAGCTATGTAGAACAATATACCATCGATGAATATTTTAAAGAAGTATATGAGAATCTAACCCATGGTGCACATGTAGAGAACTATTGTCTGCAGGGAAAACTACTCTACCATCTTGGAAAGCTATGTATTCCTACAAGTGAATGAGTCCATGTAATATGAGAAGCTCACACTTCTCTTGTGTCTACGCATTTTGGGGTAGGAAAAACTATGGCTCATTTGCAGAGGTTTTGTTACTAGCCTTAAATGAAAGCAATTGTAACTAAATATGTAAAGGGGTGTGTGATGTGTTCTACTTGTAAGCCCACTAATAAAAAACTGGGGCTATACTCACCACTTCCTATTCCATCCCATCCATGGGAGAGTATCTCCATGGATTTTGTAGGGGGTTTACAAATGACCAAAGGGGGTCATGACTATTTGTATCTTGTAGTGGATAGGTTCATCAAGATGTGTATCTTGATGCCATGTAAAAAGAAGATCACTGCTGATAAGACTGCTAATCTCTTCTTCCAATATGTTTGCGTTCACTTTGGGTTACACACATCCATTGTCTCGGATCGAGATAATCGATTCCTTGGGGACTTTTGGATTAGCATGTGGAGAATGATGGACACCAAATTGAAGAGGAGCACTGCTTTCCATCCATAGACCAAAAAACATACATAGGTGGTAAATAGAACAATGGTACTTTTTCTTCGAGGCTACTGCAACAAGCCTACCAAGTTATTGTTGGATTACTGAGAGGGGGGGTGAATCAGTAATAGATAAATTTAATCATTTTTCACCATAAAATGCAAGTGTTATATCAATGCAACATTATCATCCAATAGTTGCAGAGTAAATAAACAATGAACAAATGAGCAATCATACACATACAAATACACCAATGTTTTATGTGGAAACCCAAAGCGGGAGAAAACCACATAATGTTCTTATATGTCTTTAAGAATTACATTAATTGGAAGCACCAACTTCCTTTGTTTTCCAGCTGCAACTGGAAGGAGGCTCCAACCCCCTAGTTTCTTAGGCTACAACCTGAGGGAAGCTCCAACTCTCCAATTCTCTGGCTACAACCAGAAGGAGGATACAACCCCCTATGTTCTCCGGCTACAACCAGAAGGTGGCTACAACCACCTATCCTTGCCCCGTCCAACCGCCCTGAAATATAAGTGCCAAATGTAGAAACTGAATATGTCACTGAGAAACCTGTCACTGTATACTCATCAACCAATATGATATGATCACATATACCTCAAATGTAGAAACTTAATATGTCACTGAGAAAAATGTCACTATATACTCATCAACCAATATGATCTGATCACATATACCTCAAACACTATACCACAAGTCTGTACCTCAAACCATGTTCTAGAACCTCACTGTTATACAACCTCTATCTATACCAATAACTTCAACAACATACCTCAACCAAAAGCCCTCAAACATGAACCAATACTAAAGTTCAATAGATCTTCCTCATATCAACTCTACAGAAAGCCATAAACTCCCAAGAGGGAATCCAACATATTTGCAAGGAAAACCCTCAACTCGATTCACAAATTCAACACTACACATGAGAACCATACCTTTTTTTCTTCTTGTAGCATTCTATTGCCGTAGTTTTGCTGCCGCAATTTTTTTGCTGCACTTTTTCTGTTGCGGTTTTTCTGCCGCACTTTTCCTGCTGCAATTTTTCTGCCGCACTTTTTCTTCCGCACTTTTCCTAACACAATTTTTTCTGCCGCGGTTTTCCTGCCACACTTTTCCTGCTGCAATTTTTCTGTCGCAGTTTTCCTTCCACACTTTTTCTACTGCAGATTTTCTCTATCAATAATACATGCCCAAATTTACTTTCACACAAATAGATATTCAATGATATTCAAGTCTGTTTTGAATGAGAGACCCTTGCCTCTTATTTATACTTTTATGTATCTTTCTCAAGGGGTTACCTTTTAACCATCTTAACACACTTTCCTTATTTTAGGGTTAACCCACTTATAACCACTTGTCCACTTAACTTAACCACTTTCCATAATTAGTAAGTTCTCCATTAACTTTATTATTTAAATAATTTCTTTTGCATCCTCTTTGACTTATAGTACACTCATCACTTCACTTTATTATTTAAATAATTTCTTCTTTGCAAACACTTTGACTACTTTGACCTTTTGGGGCTTCTAGATAACTCATGAGGGTTCTCCAACTTCATATGGCCATAACTCTTTAACCGTGAGGAGTTATGTGATGTTCCACATACCACCGGAAATTGCATGACATATACTATCCATATAGAATATTTTTACCTGTGAATATATCAAAACTCATACCATTATCCATCAAACAAACTTGGGTTCATTACCCAAACCTTTGTGCTACCGGAATTTGCTACCGAACTTTCTTCAAGGGTTGACATCAATGAAAACCAACCCAATTGATTAACAATCCCCCCCTTTGGCATTGATGAAAACACTCTGATGCAATACCGAAGTCATGTCATGCAATACTGAATTCATATAACTCATGCTCTTCCTGTGACCATCGCTCCCCCTGGAACCATGCCTCTGTGCTCTGCATCTGATAAATATCTCCCCCTTTGTCATCAATGGAAAATGTGTTTTTCCATCCGGGGCTAATCCCCCTGAATAAAATGGCCTTGGGGATACTCCCCCTGACTAAACTCTTCCTGAAATGATCTCCCAACCTGAACTATCCTCTTTATGGTGCTTCCTCGTGTAAATCTAAGACATATAAGATAAGCATTAAAAAACATTCATTTTGGAGTAGAAATTACTCCAAGTCTCTAGCGAAGATACTCAAAGTCTTCCCGTGTAAGTGATTTTGTAAAGATGTCTGCCACTTGTTCTTTTGTGCCCACATATTCAACTCTGATGTTCTTCTCTGCAACTTGTTCCTCTAGAAAGTGATACTTGATTGAAATGTGCTTTGTCTTGGAGTGCATCACTGGGTTTTTTGAGATACTGATGGCACTTGTATTATCAAAATATATTGGAATGGGTTCATCATACTCAACTTGTATATTTTTTTGAGTTTGTTTCATCCATAAAACCTATGTACAACATAGTGCTTCTGCAATTTACTCTACTTCATATGTAGATAAGGATACTGATGATTGTTTCTTACTTAGCCATGATACTAAACACTCACCCAAGTAGAATGATTCTCCACTGGTGCTTCATTGGTCATCAATTGAACTTGCCCAATCTACATCTGTGTAGGCAATAAGAGATAGATCATTTCCTTTTGGATACCATAATCCAAACTCTTCTATTCCTTTGAGATATCTGAAAATCCTCTTTGCTGCTAATACATGTGATTCCTTTGGTGCTGCTTGAAATCGTGCCACCTGTTCAACTGCCTGCATTACATCTGGTCCGAATTCTGTCACATATACTAAACTACCAATCATTGACCTGTATCATCTTTGGTCTGTAGACTTTGAATCATCATATTTTCTCAACTTGCAAATGGTTTTCATAGGAGTGATAACTGGTTTGCAATATTCCATTCTGAACCTCTTTAGAATTTCTATGATATACTTAGTTTGATAAATAAAAATTCCTTGGTTTCTTTGACGTATCTGAAGACCCAAAAAGAAGGATAGTTATCCAAGTAATGAGATTTCAAATTCATTTTTCATATCCTTTGCAAATTTCTGGCTTAACCTGTCATCAGTACTTCCAAAATAATATCATCAACATAAACTTCAATTAATAAAATACTATCTTGTGTTACCTTGATGTAGAGGTTGTTGTCTGCACTTCCTTTTCTGAACCTTGCCTACTGTAGATATTTATCCAATTTAGAGTACCATGCTCTAGGAGCCTGTTTTAGACCATACAAGGCCTTCTTCAATTTACACACATAATCTGGGTTCTCTGACAACTAAAATCCTTCTGGTTGTTCGATGTAGACTTCTTCTTCAAGTTCCCCATTCAGAAAAGATGATTTCATGTCCATTTGATAGATTTTAATATACTTGGAGCATGCAAAAACTAAAAGAAATCACATTGCTTCCATTCTGACAACTGGGGAAAATCTCTCTTCAAAGTCGATTCCTTCAACCTGTGCGTATCCTTTACATACCAATTTGCCTTTGTTCCTTGTAACCTGTCTGTCTTCATTCAATTTATTTCTAAATAACCACTTTGTGCCAATCACATTCTTATTCTTTGGTCTTGGAACCAATTTCCAAGTGTCATTATTCTTTATTTGATCCAATTTTTCATCCATGGCCTTATTCCAGAATTCATCCTTGCTGGCCTCTTCAAAACTGTTTGGTTCAATCATAGATGAGAGTGCTAGGTGCATTTGTTCTGGCGAACAAATTCTTCTTCTAGTCTCAACTCCTGCATCTTTGTTTCTGATAATCTGATATGAAAGATGATTCTTCTGTACTCGTTTGCTAGGTGTCTTTTGAGGCACTTGCTAAAATTTCTCTTCTACTTCTGTCTGATCCTCTTCATATTCCCCTTCTACTTCTTCTTCATCTTCTGGTTCTTCTTCGTAAAACTATTCCATTGATTCGTTTTCTTCTTCCTTTAATTCTTGTCCATCTGTTTCATCAATTGTTACATTGATTCTTTCCACAACTTTGTTCAACCTCAGATTGTAACACTTATATGATTTTATTGTACTTGAGTAACCAACAAGCACTCCTTTGTCCACATGAAAGTCAAACTTTCCCATTCTGCCATCTTCTCTTTTGATGTAGCATTTGCTTCCAAATACTCTGAAGTGCTTCATATTTGCTGGTCTTCCTTTCCATAGCTTGTAGGGAGTTTTGTTAGTGTTGTTTCTGAGCATTACTCCGTTTTGAATGTGAACTGTTGTATGCACTGCATTTGTCCAAAAAATATATGTCAATTTGGAATCCATTAGCATTATTCGAGCCATTTCCTGTACTGTCTTGTTCTTTCTTTCAACAACTCCATTTTGTTGAGGTGTCCTAGCAAAGAAAAATTTCATTTTTATTCCATGTCTGCTGCAATAGTCCATAAATTATTTTGAAGTGAAATCTCCTCCATTATCAAATCTCAAACATTTGATTTTTGAATCTATTTCATTTTCAACCATTTCCTTGTAGACCTTGAAGTTTTCAAAAGCTTCTGACTTATTCCCGAGAAATAAAACTGCAGTCATTCTTGTATAATCATCAATTAATAACATAAATTATTTCTCACCTTTTAAACCCTTTGTTGTAGCTGGTCCAACTAGATCAGTATGCATAATTTCTAGTGGTATTGTCGTTTAGTATTCCTTTGATTTGAACCCGGTCTTTGTTTTCTTTCCTTGTTGACAATGTTTGCATAAAGTGTTGGTTGGTTTCATGATCTGGGGAATTTCTCTAATGACTTCCTTTCTGCTGAATTTGACAAGGTTGTTAAAGTGTATGTGACCCATTCTTCTGTGCCATAGCCAACCTTCATCTTCCTTTCCTAGAAAACACTTTTCATTTCCAATTTCACGTAGTACATATATGCTGCTTGAAGTTCTTGTAGCTGTTGCAATCAATTTTCCTGAATTTTCTTTTCTTATATCGCACTTCTATGAATCGAAAGTAATTTTATGACCTTAGTCACACATTTGAATTACACTTAGAAGATTATGTTTCATATCTTCTACTAGTAGAACATTTTCTGCCTTGGTATTCTTGTTTCCAATTCTGACTCTGCCTTTTCCAATGATTTTAGCTGAATCATCATTTCTGAAGGACACTGATCCATCTCTTTCCTTTCTTAATGTAACAAACCTGTCTTGATCACCTGTCATGTGTTTTGAACAACCACTGTCAACATATGAACCACATTTCTTTTGCTTAGCTTGTAGATCGAGTGTGCATTATTCATTGCTATACTGATTCTGCTTTCTTATCCATGTCCTCTTCTGAGGTTCTTGTCTGTGACTGTTGTTGTTCTGATGTGGTTCTCTAGGAGGGACTATCATTCTACAATATTTTGCCATGTGTCCAAAGTTGTTGCACTTTTAGCATTCCACTTTAGTGCTCAATGATTCAAACATGTTGTAACTTCTTCTCTGTGTTTCACTAGGCCTTATTGGATAACCCTTTTTTGTATGACTTTCAAAGTTGTTTATGTTCCTGCTGTTATCTCTACAATTCATAGCTTTATGTCCAAAATTATTGCATGCATAACATAAAACAAAAAATATAGTTTGATACCTGGGATTTGAAGATCTTATGAAATGAGTTACTCTTATGAATCCTTCTTCTTCCTAACACCTATATGTTTCTGTTGGTCATTGATTCTGAAATATGAATCTTCTCGGTGGAGGAGTGTCCTTGTAATCTTACTTGTAGGTCTTCCTATCCCCTTTGATTGTGTCTGTATAGATTTTTGGATATGTTTCTTGTTCTTTTGTTTTGGAGCTTGATCCCTTTTCTGTCTGATTGTATCCAAGTCCGGACTTGTCATGATGAGGCTTTTGACTACTGATAATGTTATCCAAAACTTTTGAGCCGTTCTGCATATTTTTCTTTTGAAGATCCTTTCTCAATGTTTCAATCTCCCCTTCCAAATTTCCAATGATCCCGTCTCTTTCTTCTAGCTGTTCTTTGAGTGCTTCTTCAATTCTTTTATATTCTTCTATTTTAACTTTAAAATTTGTGATCATTTGTTCTAGTTCTCGAGTGTCTTCTTTCTTTTCTAGTTCTTCTTGTAGCTTCTTGTTTTTCTTCTTTTCTCTTCTTATAACTTCTATGGCACACAAAAATTCTTCTCGGTAGTCAAATTCTGCCTCTTAATATTCTTATTCGATGTCTTGTTTATTAGAGTCTTCTACTGCCATGAATATAACTCTTTTTGTCTCACTGTCACTGAATTCATCTTCATCTGATGAAGATATGTCTTCTTTGGTGCATAAACTTTTCTTGAAATCTTTCTTTGTGGTTCTCTTTCCTTTATATATTTGTTTTCTATTTGAGTAATCTTCATCATTCCTCGTATTTTTCTGATGAGGACATTTTTTAGCAAAATGACCAATACCATCACAATTAAAACAAATCAATGGAAACTTACCTTTATATCTTCCGTTGGTTCCCTTGTTCAATATTCTGACAAAGTTGGTCATTTCTTCATCATCTTTCGAGATGTCACTGCTGCTGCTATGTTATTTTCTTTTTGCTTTGGCCTTTTGGATGCTTTGAAGGCTGCTTCTTTTGTATCTGGATTTTTCTGTTCAGTTCTCATTTCATATGCTATGAATATTCCATGTAGTTCGTCCATGCTTATTGAGTCTAGATCTGCTCTTTCTTCTAGTGCTGATATCTTAGGATCAAATCTTATAGGAAGAGATCTTAGTACATTTGAACAATTACAGATTTTTTAATTTCTTCTCCCAATCTTATGATTGCTGACGCAGTGTCGCACCCGCAGGCATGCCTTCTCACATGATCTTCTCTTTCCTCGGCCCAAAGAACACTAACCGGTCCTTCTATTTCCCTATCGGGAAATCTGCAGCCACAGATCTCTTTGTGTGACTCCCCCTCTCTTTACTTATCGGGGAATCCGACTTCACAACCTTGCGAGGCCAGTGATCGAGCGTAGGAATCTCAAATCTCCGAGACCCGATATGAGTCAATGCTGACCCTTCCGTTCCTTTGTCGGGACTTTCTCTATCGGGATCTCGACACTCGTGGTGTCGAGCAACTCGGTTCTCTGACTCCCGAGTCCCGATATGCCGAAACTCCGATGAGCTCGCGGCTTTGAATTTTCAACGGTCCCGTCACCTCCTCGGGATTTCGGACTTCGTGGTATCGCAAATCCTGATGTCCAATGTTTCGGGACTTTACGTTTCCCGAACCCCGATACAGTGTGCTACCTGTCCACCACCAAATCCTGTGGCCCCACACTGTACTTGTAGCCGTCGGGATATCGCGTATCGCGATTTTGCGACTCCCGTTACCAAATCTTTGATTCCTTTCTTACGAAATCCCGATAGGCGATTTCGCGAATAATCCAACGCCCCTGGCTGGCTTGGACCAACGGCTCTGCCCCTTCTGAGATTTAAACACTATGGGAATATCTGCAGTATCCCCCTGCACCCCCGCGAGATCCAACGAATCACGGTGATTCACTGATTTTCCCTGGAAGATATCGACCGTCTGTTCTTCCTTATGCAATCCAGGAAATGACTAAGTGTTCTTCCACATAACTTATCCACCTGCGGGCAAACTTGCGACGCTTCTTGCCAACCTTCAAGGCACAATTTTTCTACATTGTCCTTCAACAAATTCGAAGGTCCTATCCCTTCTGAGCTTTTCCCCACGACCTCAAGTCCTTCAAAAAAACTCTTGCACGCACTCCTTGTGGAAAACCTTTAACAACGTCAAAGTGTTGAAGTCACTTGACTCTGCGCACACCTGCAACAGTAGTCTGTCAAATGCTTCACTCAGGTTCGCAACCCTGAGAATTTTACCTGGCCTGCACACTCCTTACACGACTCCTGTGCCCAACTGCACTTCTGGATGAATGAGAACAAAAACTATCTCTATCTGAACCCTCTGTCAACGCACTCCTTGCAGACACTTCAACTGCACTCCTTGTAGGAATTCTCTGGCTCAAATAGAGAAACAATTGAAACTCATTC
>ML779207.1:1633403-1657739 GCA_009831015.1 Picea engelmannii | reverse complement strand
TCCAAATGCTTCTGAATAATGTTACAATGCACAATGAGGGTGTCTATATCCCGTTTCCCTCTTGCGCTCTACAACTGTCTAGTCTAGAATTAAATTCTATCTACTTTACATTAACTATTTTAAATGCCGTCTACCTACTAAGGCCGAGAGCTATCCACTCAAGGTCCATTTACAATATACAAGTGCGCCTCATCTTAATGGCTCATTTAAGATTTGCACAACAATTCCAAAGTGTTTTCAAAATTTATGCTGGCTTGTCCAGCTGTCCTCCACTTCTGCGCTGGCTCGCTTGATGTGTTGGCGATGCTCCTGCATCAATTGCATTTACTGTTTCATCAACTCATAAAAAGTAATCTACAATATTCTCATCTTCCTTCATCTTTAGTTGTTCAAACTAACCTCTATAAGTTTGAAGCTTTGTTGCTTTGACTTTTGAATGTCCTTCATAAATATTTTGAAGCTTGTCCCAAATCTCTTTAGCGGATTTACAATGTATAACTTTGGTGTGTACTGATTCACAAAGACCATTCAGAAGTGCATTTGTGGCTTTGGAATTATTTTTCCCAAGTTTTATTTCTCTTTCATTTGTTGAAGGAACTGTTGGTTCTTTGTATCCATCTACAACTGATTGCCAAATTTCAAATCCATGTGCCTGTATATATGTTTTCATCCTTCTGCTCCAAAATGCATACTTCTATCCATCAAACTGTGGTATTCCATTTTTATACATGTTGTTTCTCTCCATGATCTAACTTTCAGTGGTTAAACTGATTTCCGAAGGAACCTGCTTTGATACCAATTGTTGGATTACTGAGAGGGGGGGGGGGTGAATCAATAATAGAACATTTTAATCATTTTTTACCATAAAATGCAAGTGTTATATCAATGTAGCATTATCATCCAATAGTTGTAGAGTAAATAAATAATGAACAATTGAGAAATCATACACATACAAAATACAACAGTGTTTTACGTGGAAACCCAAAGAGGGAGAAAACCACGAAATTATTTTTCTTATATGTCTTTAAGAATTACATTCATTGGAAGCACCAACTTCCTTTGTTTTCTAGTCACAACTGGAAGGAGGTTGCAACCCCCTAGTTTCTCAGGATACAACCTGAGGGAAGCTCCAACTCCCCAATTCTCTGGTTACAACCAGAAGGAGGCTACAACCCCCTATGTTCTCTAGCTACAACCGAAAGGTGGCTACAACCACGTGTCCTTGCCCCATCCAACTGCCCTGAAATATAAGTGCCAAATGTAGAAACTGAATATTTCACTGAGAAACCTGCCACTGTATACTCATCAACCAATATGATCTGATTGCATATACCTCAAATGTAGAAACTGAATATGTCACTGAGAAACCTGTCATTGTATACTTATCAACCAATATAATATGATCACATATACCTCAAACACTATACCACAAGTCTGGACCTCAAACAATGTGCTAGAACCTCACTGTTATACAACCTCTATCTGTACCAACTAATTCAACAACATACCTCAACCAAAATCCCTCAAACATGAACCAATGCTAAAATTTAGTAGATCTACCTCAGATCAACTCTACAACAAGCCATAAACTCCCAAGAGAGCATCCAACATATTTACAAGGAAATCCCTCAACTTGATTCATAAATTGAACACTACACATATGAGAACCATACATTTTTTTCTTCTTGTAGCGTTCTGTTGCTGTGGTTTTGCTGCCGCGATTTTTCTGCTGTGGTTTTTTTGCCGCACTATTCCTGCCGCATTTTTCCTGCTGCGATGTTTCTGTTGCACTTTTCCTGCTGCACTCTTTTTGCCGTAGTTTTCCAGCCGCACTTTTTTTGCTGCAATTTTTCTTCCGCACTTTTCCTGCTGCACTTTTTCTGTTGCAATTTTTCTGCTGCAATTTTTCTCTATCAATAATACCCGCCCAAATAACCTTTCACAAAAATAGATATTCAATGATATTCAAGCATGTTTTGAATGAGAGACCCTTGCCTCTTATTTATACTTTTATGTAGCTTCCTCAAGGGGTTACCTTCTAACCATCTTAACCCACTTTCCTTATTTTAGGGTTAACCCACTTATAACCACTTGTCCACTTAACTTAACCAATTTCCATAATTAGTAAGTTCTCCATTAACTTTATTATTTAAATAATTTCTTTTGCATCCTCTTTGACTTATAGTACACTCATCACTTCACTTTATTATTTAAATAATTTATTCTTTGCAAACACTTTGACTACTTTGACCTTTTGGGGATTGTAGATGACTCATGAGGGTTCTTTAACTTCACATGACCATAACTCTCTAACCGTGATGAGTTATGTGACGTTCCACATACCAACAAAAATGGCATGACATGTACTCTCCATCTAGAATAGTTTTACCTACAAATATATCAAAACACATACCATTATCCATCAAACAAACTTGGGTCCATTACCCAAACCTTTGTGCTACTAGAATTCACTATCAAACTTTATTCAAGGGTTGACATCAATGAAAACCAACCCAATTAATCAACAATGGGATGAAAATATACCCTATGTACACCATGCTTATAACCGAGCTTTACATTCCTCCACTCATAGTTCACCTTTTGAGACTTTATTTGGGTACCTACCCATGGTTCCTTTGGGCTTGATGTATGGGAGAGATGTCGATGTGAATGAAGAAAAAATAGAGGGCAGAGCCCACAAGTTCATCCAGAGGATCCAACAGGTACACCAGGTAGTCAGGGAACAATTGGAGAAAAGTCAAGCACAATATAAAGCTCGACATGAAAAGCACAGGGTTGATCATCAGTTCCAGGTTGGAGTCTGGGTATGGCTTCACATCAACAAGGAGAGATTGAAGGGTGAAGGAAATAAAATTAAGCCCATTCATTATGGACCCTTCAATATTTTAGAGAAAAGTGGTATCAATTCTTTTCGTTTGGATCTTCCACCTTATATGCATATTTACTTAGTTATGTATGTAGAGAACTTGAAACGTTTTGAGCCTCCCATGATCATGGATCAGGATGAAAAAGTTTCAATACCTTCAGTTGATGAGTTTGGACCTGAGTACTTGGATGAGTTACATGAATATATCATCTTGGAAAAAAGGACGAGGACTTCATGTAAGGGTGATGTTGATTATCTTCGAGTAGGCTTAAAGGGCACACATCCAAGCAAGGTGAAGTGGATTGAGAAGGACAAAGTGAGGGGACTCTTCCCTCACTCACTTGTTGATTGATGAAAGATTTTGGTGGTCCAAAAATCTCTTAGTGGGAATACAGGATCCAAAAAGGATCCAGAGAAGGCTAAGAACAACTCAGAACTCGTAGAGGCAACTCAAGATTCTCAGAATGGCCTCAACAGACATAGAAAGAGAAAAAATTAAAAGTTCCCAAAACTCAGTGAAAATGACATTATCACGAGGAGCACATCACAATATTTCTAACGGTGTAAACGACTCATCAAACAGAGTTACATATTGAAATATATTCATGGTCAAAGTTTGGTCAACCTAGCCCAGTCAGCTGGGGATGAGTCAGCATCCATACTGTTGACGTCAGCATCTGTACAGATGATGTCAACATCCGTACAACACACATGGTAGGAGAAGAATGTGACACGTGTCATGTTGACATCAACATGGTGATGTGGCAACACCAGAGGTTGCCATGTGTCACCCAGTTTTGGCACTTTCGGGCTGATCCATGGACCAATAGGATCGTTCCACGTGGAAGTCCATACGATGACGTGGCATAGTGATGTGGCATGATGATGTGGCACTGACATGGAAAAGGACGACGTGGACTAGTGGGAGGATTCCATGTGGCCCAATCAGGGGCTTCCATGTGGTAGGCGACAAAAGCACAATGACAACCCAAAATCAAATTATGAAAAAAATTAAGATTGGCGGGTCTGCCAAATCTGGAAGACCACACCAAATCTGGTCGCATTATAGTTGTTAGGATTCTGGATAGCGCCACCGCTAAAATTGGTGGATCAATGTATTATATATATATATTACAAACAAACCCAAGCCAAAAGGGAGAGGCCCGCGGGTTTGACCCCAGGACCTCCTCCCTACTATACGCCTTAACTTTCATGCCCAAACCAACAAGCCAATGACCATGCTTTATAATAGTCATTGCACAAATTAGTTAAATTTTGAGTCCACCCAGCCCTGGGGAGGAGGCGCGCGTGTGGTACGAACTTGGGCACACTTTTTAATGCAGTCCAATCATTAATTGTAGGGTGTAGATGGGCACAAAAACTGAGACAAATTTCTTCTTGGGCCTCGAAGTTCCAGATTCAGATCGAGGTATGAGGACAATCATTTTTGGGTAATTCGACGCCACAAATTCAATGGTGCTATATGTTTTATGATCTGAGCATTATTTTTGCAGCTTGATTTCAGAATGAGGTATACTTATGTATTTTTCCAAATTCTTTGCTGAGTTAATGAAAGAGCCTACCCATTTGAGAGAAGGACCCGGAGACATAGTCAACCAGGGATAAACTCCGTTATCAAGTTTTTTGTGTTCAAATTTGATGCTTATGTCTCTTCATTATTGAGCTTTTCCTTCTTTAACGGTGCACTTTAATTTATGCTCATTTAATGAAATTCTTTATAAGTCACTCGATGAAAAGATCCCAGATTAGAGGGAGACAATGCTCTCTCTGGACCAAGACTTCTTGTGGCTAAAACCACATGGAACCTTCTTCATCTAACTCATGGAGACTAGTTCGAGTTTGGCACTTAGTTCCAATCACCTTCTTTAAGCAGGAAACATGAAAAAAAGGATGGAGCTTTGACTGATTGGGTAGAGCTAACTGATAGGCCATCGATCCCACATGCTTGAGCACTATATAAGGATCATAAAATTTGGGTGCAAGTTTCTGACAATGTTGAGCTTTGAGTGACGTCTTCTTATAATGTTGTAGTTGAAGAAATACCTGGTCCCCTTCAACAAAATGGCGTTTGGAACGACCTTGATCTGCTTGTTACTTCATGTGATTCTGAGCCACGACCAAATTGTCTTTGAGGGCACGAAGAATAACCTCGCGGACTGTAATATTTTTGTCAACCTCTCGAACCTTCGAGACCCATGACATATAGGAGAGAATTTATGGGGATTTTGGCCGTAGATTGCTTCAAAAGGAGTCATGTGAGTATTTGTATGGTAAGATGTGTTGTACCACCATTCAACTAGGGGTAACCATTGAGCCCATCGATTTTTTCACTCAGATGAAAAACACCTAAAATATGTTTCCAAACACTTGTTGACAAATTCATTCTGGCCATCCATCTGGGGGTGATAGGCAGTGTTGAGATGCAATTGGGTGACCTGTAGTTTGAACAATTCTTTCCAAAAATTGCTGGTGAAAGTGGGGTCTCTGTCAGAGACAATATAATTAGGCATGCCATGAAGCTTGAAGATATTATCCATGAATATTTGAGCCACTCTGGTGGTTGTGAATGGGTGTTGAAGATCACAAAAATGAACATATTTGGAGAGACAGTCTACTACCACCATGATGACTGACGTATTTATTGATTTAGGTAAGCCTACAATGAAATCCATAGAAATATCTCGCTAAATAGTAGGGGGAATCAGAAGCGGTTGGAGTGTGCCCAAAACTTTGACAGTTTCTCCCTTGCTACGTTGACAAACCTCACATTCAACCACAAAGGTGCGGATGTCCTGTTTCATACCGTCCTAGAAAAAATAACGTTTGACCCGTTCATAGGTTTTGGTAAACCCTAAATTCCCTTCTGTGGGTGATTCATGAAGTTCAAAAATCACTGTGGATTTAAGTTGGGATTTCTTGCATAAATACAAACGAATTTTGTAGCGAAGCTCTTCATTATGCCAAGAGTATGCTAGAGAAACTGAAGAATTATGTTGCAATTGGTGGAGCAAGCTAGAAATTTTGGGGTCTTGCAACCATTCCCGACGAACAACTTGGAGCCAATCTATTACAATGAAGGAGAGGGAGAAAAGGGACTCGTCTTCTTCATATTTCTAGGAAAGAGCATCAACCACTACATTTTCCTTTCCTTTCTTGTAAATGATCTCATAATCATGACCAAAGAGCTTGGTTATCCATTTTTGTTGTGTCGGGGATGAAATTCGCCGTTCCAGGAAATACTCAAGACTCTGATGATCAATTTTGATATGGAATTGTTGACCCAATAAATATGAATTCCATAGATCCACAACATGCAGAATAGATAACATTTCCTTTTCATAAACTGATTGGCCCAAATGTTGCTCTGAAATTTGTTTGCTAGTGAAGGCCAAGGGCCTTCCATCTTGCATGGGGATGGCTCCAATTCCTTTCCCGAAAGCATCACATTCCAATACAAATGTCTTTGTGAAGTCTAGGAGGGATAGGACAAGGGTCGATCACACAACATATTTTAAGGATTGAAAGGCATGATCCACAGCTAAAGTCCAAGCGAAAGCATTCTTTTTAAGGAGGGAAGTGAGAGGAGTTGCAATCTTTCCATAATTTCGAACAAACTTCCTATAATAGCCTGTTAAACCCAGAAAACCATGCAAGCTCTTAAGAGTTTTAGGGTGAGGCCAATATTTCATAGATTCAATTTTCTTAGGATCCACGTGGACACCATCCTTGCCGAAAATATGACCCAGGTATTCCACTTTTGAGGCACCAAAGGCACATTTAGATTGTTTGAGAAAATATTTTTGCTTAGAGAGTAGATGGAGAACTTGATTCACATGGGAGAGATGGGATGGGCAAATTTTACTATAGATGAGAATACCATCAAAGAAAACTAAGACAAAATAATGAAGAAAATGACAGAAGACATGATTCATAAGACTTTGGAAAGTGGAAGGAGCATTACACAATCCAAATGTAATTACCAAGAATTCATAATGACCCTCATGAGTGCGAAATGTAGTCTTGCGAATGTTTTATTCTTTCATACATATCTGGTGGTAGCCCAAACGTAGATCCAATTTGGTGAAGTACTGAGCACCACTCAATTCATCGAAGAGGAAATTAATGATAGGAATGGGGAATTTGTCTTTCATTGTGAGTTTTTTGAGTGCACGGAAATCAAGACACATGTGCCAAGTACCTTCTTTCTTTAGTACCATGACCATAGGGGAAGAATAAGGTCTAGTACTGGGACTGATAACACCAGATTCTAGTAATTCATGAAAATGTTTCTCAATTTCATCCTTCTGGGCAAAGGGATGACGATAAGGATGAACATTGGGAGGAAGACTGCCTGACATGAGAGGGATGGAGTGATGATGGACTCCACAGGAAGGGAGAAGTTCTTTGGGGGTGGTAAAAACAACTTGGTGGCGGGAGATGATAGGTTGGAGGTAGGGATGCACAAAATATGTCTCAACGACATGAATGGAGTGGAGTTGGGCTATAATTCCCGAATGACCTTTTTTGAGGAGATTTTCCATGCAATGGGAACTGATGATCTCAGGGGATCCTGCTGTGATGCCTTGGAACTTATACTATTTTCCCTCCTGTTGGAATTGCATGGTTAAGTCCTTAAAATCCATGAGAATGGGGCCTAGAGTATGTAACTATTCTCCACCAAGAACAATGTCACAACCACCCATGTATATAGCAAACATATGGGATTTCAGGTGATACTGACCAATTTGGAGTCACAAATTTTCACATCGTCCCCCACATTTCATGGAACCACCATTGGAAATCATGATTTGAAAATTATTGACGGCATGGATGTAAAAATTGACTTCTTGGGCAATGCAACGATGAATAAATTTATGGGTTCTACCACTGTCCATGTTGATTAAGGCTGGTTGTCATTGATGTCAACCCTTGAAGAAATTTTGGTAGCACAAAGGTCTGGGTAATGGACCCAAGTTTGTTTGATGTAAATATGACTAATTATCGTCTTGTCATGGTTGATAAGAAGTGCAAATGGATGAACTCCAAAGTGGTCCCCTTATGGTGAAATCCCTCACGGGAAGACGCTTTACGGATTGGGTTATCTTAGAAGTATGGTTAGAGAACCCATGCTTAATTATGGAATAATGAGATTAAGGTTGGTGAATTTGTTAGTGAAACTATCCTAGATGGATAGTGCTTGTCATGCCATTTTCGGTGGTATGTGGAACGTCACATAACTCCTCACGGTTAGAGAGTTATGGCCATGTGAAGTTGGAGGACCCTCATGAGTCATATAGAAGCCCCTAAAAGTCAAAGTGTTTGCAAAAGAAATTATTTAAATAATAAAGTAAATGGATAACTCCCTAAAATAAGTAAAGTGTAATGCTACATGAAAGTATAAATCAGAGGCACATCTCTCTCATTTAATCACGCTTGAACACATTGAATATATTTTGTTGTGTGAGGCTTATTGCAAGTACTCATTGATATATCTGAAGTTGCGAAAGTCTAAGGTAGTATGAAGGGTTGATGACGAAATTCTCAGAATTATAACGAATACTAAAAAACCCTATTTTATGAGGTGTACGTAGGCTGACAGTGTATTAGGGTGTGTACATACCGAGGTATACGCGGGATGATAGTGTATTAGGGTGCGTACGTACGCGGGCTGGAAATGTATTATGGTGCGTAAATGTTGGTAAAGCCATGTAAATTTGAGTAGATGAAGATTCATAGGTTCGAGATTCTAAGATCAAGCTCCTAGGAAGGTCTACAATGCTCAAATACATCATATCTATCCATTGGTTCAAAAGGCATGTCTTATTTCTATGAATAGTTGGATTTTGTTGTATGAATGAGAAATGGTTATGGAGATTTGAGGATTCTCCCTAGAGAGACTAGTGGCTGCATGGGATCTTATACATAAGTCAGATCTACATAAATACAGTGCTGGTATATTTATCATTGATACTTCTTGTTGAGGCACATCTTGTATTTCTTGGCATATGGCTAAGTGTTTGTGGTACATGGTTGAGAGCTTGTATTTGTGAAGTGGTTGATGTATTGAGAGTCTGAATATCATAAAGAGTTTGATGACTAGATGATGTGAGGGTTATTATACTTGTTCATGATTACACACACATATATGACACATGCCTAGAGAGAGATATATATGCTTTGGGTAAAGTTTATGTATGAGGATGCATGCACATGGTACATTTACATTCTAGATACAGTGACAGGTTATAGATCTATGTGAAAGAAGTTACAGAGGGTCAGAAGTTTTTAAGAGAAAGTAAACCCTAGTTTTCAGAAGGCATACGCAGGCTATATAATATTTTGGTCGTGTACATACGAGGGCTACATAACAGATAGGGCACGTACATACACATGCTGTAGCACTACAGGTCGTGTACTTGTTGTATTTTTGTTGATACATGTTCAACTCAGGTACATATTGATTACAAGACAATTGTACATGTTGGATGCATGTCAGTGGTACATGTTGATACAATTGTACAGTGGTATATCTCAAAGTGATAGTGTGATAGTGGTTTCATCATTCTACTTATACATCATGGAAGTTGGAAGGGGAAAGGATAGGTGGTTGTAGCCACCTTCCAATTGTATCCAAAAAACATAGCGGGTTGTATCCTCCTTCTAGTTGTAGCCAGAGAATTGGGGATTTGGAGCTTCCCTCAGGTTGTATCCTGAGAAAATAGGGGTTTGAAGCCTCCTTCCAATTGCAGCTGGAAAACAAAGGAAGTTGGTGCTTCCAATGAATGTAATTCTTCAAGACATATAAGAAAAAGTATTCCGTGATTTTCTCCCGCTTTGGGTTTCCACATAAAACATTGGTGTACTATGTATGTGTATGATTTTTCATTTGTTCATTGCTTATTTACTCTGCAGTTATTGGATGCTAATGATACATTGATATTTCACTTGGATTGTATGGTTAAAAATGATTAAATTTCTCTATTACTGATTCACCCCCCCCTCTCAGTAATCCAACAATTGGTATGAGAGCGGGTTCCTTCCGAAATCAGTTTAACCACTGAAAGGTAGATCATGCAAAGCAACAACTTGTATAAAAATGGAATACCACAGTTTGATGGAAAAACATATGCATTTTGGAGCATAAGGATGAAGACATATATACAGGCACATGGATTTGAAATTTGACAATCAATTGTAGATGGATACACATTACCAACAGTTCCACCAACAAATGACAAAGCAATGAAACTCAGTCAAAATAATTCCAAATCCACAAATGCACTTCTGAATGGTCTTGGTGAAACGATATTCACCAAAGTTGCACATTGTAAATCCGCTAAAGATATTTGGGACAAACTTCAAAATATTTATGAAGGATATTTAAAATTCAAAGAAACAAAGCTTCAAACTTACAGAGGTCAGTTCGAACAACTAAAAATGAAGGAAGATGATAATATTGTAGCTTACTTCTTATGAGTCGATGAAACAATAAATGAAATCATGGGATTGAGAGAAGAAATCAAAGAATCGATAATTGTTCAAAAGGTACTAAGATCTCTTCCTATGATATTTGACCCTAAGATATCAACACTAGAAGAAAGAGAAGATCTAAGCTCAATAAGTATGGACTAAGTACATGGAATCTTCACAACACATGAAATGAGAACTGAACAAGAAAATCCAGATGTAAAAGAAGTAGCCTTCAAAGCATCCAAAATATCGAAGCAAAAGGGAAAGAAAGAAGAAAAATAACATAGCAACAATAGTGACGTCTCAGAAGATGATGAAGAAGTGGCCAACTTTCTCAGAAGAATGAACAAGGGAACCGACGGTAGGTATAGAGGTAATCTTCCTTTAATTTGTTTTAATTGTGATGGTATTGGTCATTTTGCTGACAAATTCCCTCATAAGAAAAAGATAAATGATGAAGGTAACTAAAAAAGAAAACAAACATATAAAGGCAAAATAACCACAAAGAAAGTTTTCAAGAAAATCTTATGCACCAAAGAAGACATCTCATCATTATATGAAGATGAAGTCAATGACAGTGAAACATAAAGAGTTCTATTCATGGCAGTAGAAGACTTTGATAAATAAGACTCTAAAGTAGATTATGAAGAAGCCAAAGAAAAAATTGAAGAGGCATAAGTTGACTACAGAGAGGAATTGATGAGTGCCATAAAAATTATCAGAAGAGAAAAGAGGAAAAACAAGAAGCTACAAGCGGAACTAGACAAGAAAAAAGACACCCAAGAATTAGAACAAATGATTACAAATTTGAAGGTTAAAATTGAAGAAGATAAAATAATTGAAGAATCACTCAAAGAAAAACTAGAAGGAAGAGACAAGATCATTGAAAATTTGGAAGAAGAAGTCACATTAAGAAAGGATCTTCAAAAGAAAAATATGCAAAACAACCCAAAATTTTTGAATGACATTATCAACAGTCAAAGGCCTAATCATGACAATTCCAGACTTGGATACAATTAGACAGAAAAGGGATCAATCTCCAAAACAACAGAACAAGAAACATATACAAAAATCTATGCATAAACAATCAAAGGGGATAGGAAGGTCTACAGATAAAATTACAGGGACACTCCTCCATCGAGAAGATTCAGATTTTAGAATCAATGACCGAGAAAAATAGACAGGTATCAAGAAGAAGAAGGATTCACAAGAGCACCTCCATTTAGAATATCTTCAACTCCCAGGTATCATGCTATCTTTTTTGGTTTATGTTATGCATGTAATAATTTTGGACATAAAGCTGTAAATTGCAGAGCTAAAAACAGGAACATAAACAACTTTGAAAGTCATACACAAAAGGGTTATCCAGGAAGGCCTAGTGAAACACAAAGAAGAAGTTACAACAGGTTTGAATAATTGAGCATTGAAGTGCAATACTACAAGTGTAACAACTTTGGACACATGACTAAAGATTGTAGAATGAAAATCCCTCCTAGAGAACCACAACAAAACAACATACAAGAACCTCAGAAAAGGACATGGATAAGAAAGCAGAATCAGTACAACAATGAAGAATGCACACTCGCTCTACAAGATACACAGAAGAAACATGGTTGGTATGTTGATAGTGGTTGTTCAAAACACATGACATGTGATAGAGACGGGTTTCTTACATTAAGAAAGGAAAGAGATGGACCAGTTTCCTTCGGAAATGATGATTCAACTAAAATCATTGGAAAATGCACAGTCAAAATTGAAAACAAGAATACAAAGGAAGAAAATATTCTACTAGTAGAATATATGAAACATAATCTTCTAAGTGTGAGTCAAATGTGTGACCAAGGTCATAAAGTTACTTTCGATTCACAAAAGTGCGATATAAGAAAATAAGGTTCAGGAAAATTGATTGCTACAACTGCGAGAACTTCAAGCAACATATATGTGTTAAGTGAAATTGGAAATGAAAAGTGTTGTATAGGAAAGGAAGATGAAAGTTGGCCATGTCACAGAAGAATGGGTCAACAAAAGAGAAGTAGTGAGAGAAATTCCCCAGATCACGAAACCAGCCAACACTTTATGCAAGCATTGTCAACAAGGAAAAAAAACAAAGAATTGGTTCAAATCAAAGGAATATTCAGCGACAAGACCACTGGAAATTGTGCATACTGATCTAGTTGGACCAACTAAAACAAAGGGTTTAAAAGGTGAGAAATACTTTATGTTATTAGTTGATGATTATACAAGAATCACTGCAATTTTCTTTCTCAAGAATAAGTCAGAAACTTTTGAAAACTTCAATATCTAGAAGGAAATGGTTGAAAATAAAATGGATTCAAAAATCAAATGCTTGAGATATGATAATGGAGGAGAGTTCACTTCAAAGGAATTTATGGACTGCTGCAACAGTCATGGAATAAAAAGACAATTCTCCGTTGCTAGGACACCTCAACAGAATGAAATTGTTGAAAGAAATAACATGACAATATAGGAAATGGCTCAAACAATGCTAATGGATTCCAAATTGACAGATATTTTTTGGACACAGGTAGTGCATACAACAGTTCACATTCAAAATAGATTAATGCTAAAAAACAACACTGACAAAACTCCCTACGAGCTATGGAAAGGAAGACCAACAAATGTGAAACATTTCAGAGTTTTTGGAAGAAAATGCTACATCAAAAAAGAAGATGGAAGAATGGGAAAGTTTGACTCTCGCGTGGACAAATGAGTACTTGTTGGTTACTCAAGTACAAGGAAAACATACAAGTGTTACAACTTGAGATTGAAAAAATTTGTGGAAAGCATCAATGTAACAATTGATGAAACAGGTAGACAATAATTAAAGGAAGAAGAAAATGAATAAATGAAATAACTTTACGAAGAAGAAATGGAATATGAAAAAGAAGGGGAAGATGAAGAGGATCCGACAGAAGCAAAAGAGAGTTCAACAAGTGAATCCAAAGACACCTAGCAGATGAGTACAAAAGAATCATCCTTTAGATTAGATTATCGGAAACAAAGATGCATGAGTTGAGACTAGAATAAGAATGCGTTCACCATAACAAACACACCTAGAACTCACATCTACGATTGAACCAACCTGTTTTGAAGAGGCCAACAAGGATGAATTTTGGAATAAGGACATGGATGAAGAATTGGACCAAATAGATAAAAATGACACTGGGGAATTGGTTCCTAGACCAAAGGATAAGAATGTGATCGACACAAAGTGGGTATACATGAATAAATTGAATGAAGATGGACATATTACAAGGAACATAGATAGATTGGTATGTAAATGATATGCACAGGTTGAAGGAATCGACTTTGAGGAGACATTTTCCCCAGTTTCCAGAATGGAAGCAATTCGATTTCTTTTAGCTTATACATGCTCCAAAAATATTAAAGTGTATCAGATGGACATAAAATCAGCCTTCCTGAATGGGGAACTTGAAGAAGAAGTCTACATTGAACAACCATAAGGATTCCATTTGTTAGAGAAAACAAATTATGTGTGTAAATTAAAGAAGGCCTTGTATGGTCTAAAACAGGCTCCTAGAGCATGGTACTCTCGACTGGATAAATATCTACAATAGACAAGGTTCAGAAAAGGAAGTGCAGACAACAACCTCTACATCAAGGTAAGTCTAGATAGTATTTTATTAATTGAAGTTTATGTTGATGATATTTTTTTTGGTAGTGATGATAACAGGTTAAGCCAAAATTTTTCAAAGGATATGCAAAATGAATTTGAAATGTCATTACTTGGAGAACTATCCTTCTTTCTGGGACTTCAGATACATCAAAGAAACCAAGGAAGTTTTATTTCTCAAACCAAGTATATCAGAGAAATGCTAAAGAGGTTCAGAATGGAAGATTGCAAAACAATTATCACTCCCATGCAAACCAGTTGCAAGTTGAGAAAACATGATGATTCAAAGTATACAGATCAGAAGCAATACTGGTCAACTATTGGTAGCCTACTATATGTGACAACATCCATACTAGATGTAATGCAGGCAGTTGGAAAGGTGGCATGATTTCAAGCAACACCAAAGGAATCACATGTATTAGCAGTGAAGATGATTTTCAGATATCTCAAAGGAACATAAGAGTTTGGATTATGGTATCCAAAAGGAAAGGATCTATCACTTATTGCCTACACAAATGCATATTGGGCAGGTTGTATTGATGACCGATGAAGCACCAGTGGAAAAAAGTTCTACTTGGGTGAGTTTTTAGTATCATGGCTAAGCAAGAAATAATCATTAGTATCTTTATCTATAGCCTAGACATTATATATTGCAGCAACAACATGTTGTACACAGGTTCTTTGGATGAAACAAACTATGACAAATATACAGGTTGAGTATGATGAGCCCATTCCAATCTATTGTGATAATACAAGTGCCATCAGTATCTCAAAGAACCAAGTGATGCACTCCAAGACGAAGCACATTCCAATCAAGTATCACTTTCTACGAGAACAAGTTGCAGAGAATAACACCAGAGTTGATTATGTGGGCAAAAAAGAACAAGTGGCAGACATATTTACAAAACCACTTCCATGGGAAGCCTTTGAGAATATTCGCCAGAGATTCGAGGTTATTTATACTAAAAATGAATTCTTTTGAATGCTTATATTATATGTATTACATGTACACGAGGAAGCACCATAAAGAGGACAGTTCATTTAGGGGGAGCAACCCCAGATGGAAATATACCTTTTCCATTGATGACAAAGGGGGAAAGATTTATTAGATGCAGAGGACAGAGGCATGATTCCAGGAGGAGAAATTGTCACAGAGATGTAGAGGACAGAGGCATGGTTCCAGGGGGAGCATGGGTGATATGAATTTAGTATTGCATGACATCACTACTACATATTGAAAAATTTGCGACGACCACTTGCGATGAAAGTACTCCTTCGTCGCAACATTCAAGAGAAAAAGTTCAATTATTCAATTTTTTTCTAAATCCACCCCATATTCATCGCTATCTCGACGAATGTACTTTGTCTAAATTAATATGGTCAACGTTCGTTGCAAGAGCGATGAATGACCGTTATAAGTGAACGTTAAAAGTGACCATTAAATATGACAAATAAATAGGTAAAAAAAGAAATATTTTAGGTCACGGTCATCACAATTGCGATGATTGTGACCTAAAATTTAACTATAAATATTTGACAATTTAAAGATGTTGCGACAATCTTGCTATAACAACGATGGTTCCGAAAGGGTATTTTTGTCCAAAAGTTGTGCGGAAGAATGTTGCAGAATATAGTTAGAGGTGGGGAAAAAAGTAAAGCAGGTGAAAAGGGTGATGGTAGATGTTATTTCCCTTGTAAAAAATGTTGCCTCATACGTCTCGTAAGAATTTTAATAAAAAAAACTACAAAACATTGTAGGAAATATGGTTACATTAATGGTGGATCGAATGAATATCGTCCCATGGTAATTAGCTATATATTCATTATCTTTTTTTATTTTGTCAATTTTATATAAAATTATATATATGTATATATATTGTTTGAATGTTTGTTAAAGTATACACTAATTTTGCATGATTGTTTGTAATTATAAAGTTAGAGTTTCCCTCTAACTTTCCGCAGAATATTGCACCAAGTATTAGTAGAAATGATGTTGTACAAGATGAAGAACATTATGACCAAGAAAATGAGGATCTCATGGAAGAAGATGATGGGACAAATCAAGTTAATGATCCCATGGAAGAAGATGATGGGACAAATCAAATGATCCAAGATTTGTTTTCGCAGCCGGATGAGGATGGGGACAATGATGGTATTTATGATGAACCTCTATTAGAAAAGGAAAATAAATGACTTTATGAAGGATCAAGAGCAAATCTTCTCTCCGCTACATTGCTGCTAGTGAACTTAAAGGTTATGAATAATTTTTCGAACACTTGTATGACACATATCCTAAGGTATGTAATATGTTTCATCTCATATTATACATAAATGTTGATTTTTTTCTATTTGTTTTTAGTGTTAATTAATGTGTAAAATAAGAATGCAATTTTTACGATTAATATTCTTACATTAAATAGTTATTTGTTATGTTGTAGATTGTTAGGTGAATTTTTGTTACCATCGCCAAATATTTTACCTCACACATATCGAGGTTTGCATGCCATTATGAAAGACATTGGAATGGATTATCAAACTATAGATGCATGTCTTGATGACCATATTATATATTATGGACAACATTCTTCTAAAAGAGAATGTCCGCAATGTCTTATTAGTAGATATCGAACCAATCAAGTAACAAAAAGGGTGCCTCGAAAGGTTCTTCGTCATATTCCCATAATTCCACATTTGCAACGATTGTTCAGGTGTGAAATCATAGTACAATTTATGGATTACCATGCACATAATATAAGTGGAGATGGTGTTCTTTGAATGCCTGTCGATGGTTCTGCATTTAGAGAAATTGAGGAAAAATGGGCAGATTTCAAAGATGAACCTCATAATGTTAGGCTTTCATTGGTAGATGATGGTGTTAATCCATTCAGAGAGATGAGGTCTATTTACTCAGTGTGGCCTATTTTTATTATCAACAATAACATTCCTCCTTGGATGTCAATAAAGAGCGAGCACATAATGTTGACAATGATTTTTCCAGGTATTTGTTTACATTAATTTTTTGAATTTAACATTTTCATTTGTTTCAATTTTTGCATAATATCTTTTGTTTCTTTATTTAATTATATATATTACATGATATCATTCCTATAGTAATTATGTGTAATTTCAAACAATTAGGTAAGTACCAGGTTAAAGATATGAATGTATATATCGAGCCTCTTATCGACGAGCTACTAAAGTTATGGGTTGGCATTACAATGTATGACATATGTAAACCAATCACAGAGAAGAAATTTAAATTCCGTGGAATACTTTTATGGACAATTCATGATGCCCCTGGACTAACACATTTTTTTGGTATGTATCATTTTAATATTTCTCTTTAATACTATATAATATTTCAATGTTATCATGGTGCATGTTTAATTTTTAAATAATCTCATCGTATAATTGACATTAATCCATTTGTTGTAGGCCTTCAAACAAAGGGTAAATTTTCATGCCTAGTCTGTGGCCCTAAGATGAAGTATCGTCATTCAATGTTTTTAGAAAGATGGTGTTTGATGAGTATAGGCACCTTCTTCCTAAGAACCATAGGTATCATACTACTGAAAAACATATTTTCAATGGGAAATAAGAGACTGGTTTAAAACCACGAAGAATGACACCTCACCTATGGAGGTTGGAGTATAATAAAAATCGTCAAGGTACTCAATTTCATAATGTATCGTAGATCATGTAATGTTTTGAATGTTTATTTTAATCATTGAATTTATTTTACCGTATTTGATAATTATTTTTTTGATTTCTTTTATGCTTCATGAGGGCCACAATCATCATGAAGGTATTAATAATGGGATTCCACGAGGAATGAAATATTATCCCGCTCAATTCATGAGGTTTCCCTACTATGAGGAGCTAAAAATAGCTCATTTGTTTGATACAATGCATATCGGGAAGAATCTGACTGAAACATTATGGCGAATCATAGATGGTAGGAGGGACAAAGAAAAAATTGTCAAAATTTGTACTGACATTCATGAAGCCAATCATGCAATGCGAAGTGTGATCCGATATTCAAATAGATCAGTTGGATTACTAGACAGAAATAACCTTCCATGGTTATTAACAGAGCAACAACGCAATGATGTAAAAGAGGTCATTCAAATAATTAAATTTCCCACGGGTTTTGCTTCAAACATAAAAAATATCTTAACGAAGAAAGGTGAGTTTGGTGGGGTAAAAACACATGATTAGCATACCTTCATTAAGGTAATAATTTTGATATACATATTTATATATATTGGCCTTATAGATATTTTATTTATTTTTTATTTTTTCTTGTCTACTTTGGTCGAAAAAAATAACTATTCATTTTGTTGTTACAGTATGTTCTACCACTATCTCTCCCAAATGACTTTGACAACAACGTCAAACAAGTTATATATGATCTTGGAAAATACATGAGGTAAGTAGTTGTGATTTATATGAAAAATGTTCTTTCAAATTATTGTTGTACTTAATGACACGTGTTTTACTTGTAATGTAATATATTATATTATGTTATGTTGAAACATGCTATTTTCTTGTGTCATGATCTCATGTAGATGGTTGTCATTGAAAGAAATCCATGAAGATGATATAAAGTATTGGAAGAGAGAAATTCCTCGTCTAATGTGTGAAATTCAAAAGTATATACCTCCTACATTTTTCAATGCACAAGAACACTACCTCATACACCAAGTTGAGGAGATTGGAATTTGTGGATATGTTCACACAAGGTCAATGTTTATGGTGGAGAGGCACTTGAAATCATTGAAGGCGTTGGTTAGACAAAGAGAACTTCCTAAGGGTTCTATGGTGGAGGGATATATGGTATATCAATCCATGGTGTATATTAGTCAGTATCTTCCTAAATTAGCAGCGCCAACTATGCATGCAGTGGATCACATTTTGGATGTGAACTCCATCAAAAAATTTGAAGATCAGGAGCATCTGTTGGGGAAAGGTAGAATGAAAGAAATGAGAGATAATATATTAATAATTGTGAAAATTTATATTAATAATACATATAAAGTTTCATTTTTTGTGTATATGATCATACTCATTAATATATTAATATAATTTATTTCATAAATTATAAATATTTATAATTACTTGCATATTGTACGTTATAACTAATATTTAATATTGGTGAATTATGTTTTTTTGATTAAGTTGCTTAAGAGTGGGATGCACCACATTTATACATTGCAAATAATCTTGACTGGATGAATGAATGGATTGAAAGATGTAAACAACATAATGGAGGTAGGTTATCATGGAAACAACTGTCTGAATTGGTTAGACAAGCTCGTTGTAATGGAGATGCCAATGTTACGCGGAGGGAAATTGATCTAGCATATGGTTTGAAAGATGGACAGGTAAGCACATTCACCCATTTTATTCAGTTGTTTTATATTATATTAATGTGACTACATATGTACTGTATTTTCCAGATGCTTTCGAAGTTATATAAATATATGTTAATTTATTAATTGACAATGCATCTTTTACATATTTGACATATTGCAGTTGAAACACCACAAGGCTATCTGGTGCAATGGTCGTAAATTTCACATCAAACAATTGGATGAAACTAAGAAATATTCTGATAGTGGGATGACTGCAGTATTCCAGGTCACTAATGTTTCCTCTAGGAGTGACAGACATCCCTGAGAATATGGAAATAGATACTATGGGTATTTAAACGATATACTTGAGTGTGACTTTAATTCCTTCAAATTAGTTCTGTTCGATGTCAAATGGTATAGGTTACGAATGCATGAACGTGATGAGGAAAGAACTGTTATTCAACATGCCAACGGATTTCCAATGATTAAAACAATGGTGTTTGAAAGAGGACATGATCACTATGTTTTTCCAAGACAATGTGAATAGGTATTTTACTCAAATGTTCCAGGTGAAAGGGATTGGTCATTTGTTGTTAGATATGATCCAAGAGGAATGCCAATTAAGTATACTCATTTATAGGAAGAATATGATATTGAATATCAAGAAGATGATTCGATAGATCATACAGAGCCAAAATATCATGGAGGGTCGACAGTTGAAGAAGATGAAGAAGATCATGATCCAGGCATAGGAGACAATATTGCAATTATTGATGATGACAATGTCAATGAAAATATGCTCAAAAATGACATTGATGATGATGATGATATAATCAATCCTTTCAACATCATTTCAAAACCAGATGATGATACATATGTCGATTTCGATGAAGAAGATCAAGATAGATAATAAGGATGATTACACAGATGTTGAGGTTGGATTAGGTATGTGACTATATAATATTTAATTTGTATGAATTGTTCTCTTAAAATAATTTACTTTTAATGTCATGGGTTAATTACATGTTTTTAAGTTTTATGCGACGTTTTTATATCCTAGGTTACATGTTGTTTAATTATTATTTGAAACCTGAAAATAGTTTTCAATATACTAAAGTACGTGGTAGACTAAAAATATAATTTAGAAACACATAATTTCATGTACCTTCATTAATTTTTCTTTTTGTAGTTTCTATGCATGAATCTTAATAGGATGTTGCTTTCGATTATTTTCTATTTTTAAGATTGGGTTTTGGGTATCAATTGAGAGTGATGTGAAGGGCGAGGGGAGGGGCCATATGAGCTTCCACCTTCACATGGTTGGCCTTGTTCAATAGAGGATACATTATTCTTGAAACCAAGAGAAGCTCTTTCATTTTTATACCATCACGATCGTATAATATTTCATCAATATTGTTACCTATTTGAATCTTCTTAGAATTTATATTCGTTACATAGTCTTTGAAAAAAGACAAAAGACTTATGTAGCATATATTAATTTGGTCTTTGTGTGGGACATTTTATGCCATTAGTATGTTTTGTACAAAAATAATGGATCTTGGGGACTACACCATGGTCAAGGAACGAGGAATGAGGAATAAGGAACGATGAACGAGGAATGAGGAGCACAGAACAAGGAATAAGGAAAACAAATTGTACGAGGACTAGACACCAACAACAATGACCTGCGAATGGGGCCAACGTTGAAATTTTTTCAAACAGTTTCTGTATGCACTGAAATTTGTCATGGATAGACTATTGGCATGCCTTAACGATATGGGAGGTTTTCTGGACTCAAATTTAAGTGACACACCCACTTTCTTCCATCATCAATTCATCATGTAAACCATAAAACCTAATTTTCTTTCAAAGTACACAATTTGGTTGACACAAGTTTTAGGTTTTCGTCAGTCGTTCTTCATTTTTCTTTCAGGTTCTACATTAATGTATATACAATGTATCTACATCATATTTGTGATGAAAAATCCCTCTATTTCATTGGTTTCTTAATCAACACCATCGAGATACTAGAGGCGGGCAACAATGACATGTGAATTGGGCCAACATTGAAATGTTTTCAAACTGTATCTGTATGCATTGAAATTTGACCTGGATAGACTATTCACATGCCTTAATGATATGGGAGGGTTTCTAGACTCAAATTTGACTGACAAACCCACTTTCTTCCATCATCAATTCATCATGGAAACGATAAAACCTATTTTTCATATGTTCTAGAAGATATGTTAATGATTCCAAGTTTCATATTTGTATTTGACTGAAGGTCCAACTAGCTTGCAAAGTATCAAATTGAGATTTCAAGTTGATAAACCAAATATGAAATGAATCCAAGCATCATTTGATATCGTCACAAGAGAGAAGAATGTAAATAATCTTGCGATGAATTTGCTATACTATTGATGAAAAAAGTTCGTCGATAGTATAGCTAATTCGTCGCAAGAATATTATGTCTAATTTGAATGGTGTTACATGGTTTGCAAGGAGTGTAGGGATTATGTTATGGTGCAATGTAGTGTAGTATATAAGAACAATCTCTATGCCAAACCTCAAAATGGATATTACCATATCTTGTTCATAAGACAAACATTCTTGGTATGTTTCCTTTGTGGTGGCACAAGCCCTGAGTACACATGATGCCTTACAATGAAATGTAACAATTTTACTATTGAATGATAGTGTTATGTCACCCATGGTTAAGGAAAGAACATAAGGTTCTTAGGTCCTATTTGAATCTTCTTATAATTGAGATTCGTTACATAGTCGTTGAAAAAAGACAAAAGACTTATGTAACATATATTAATTTGGTCTTTGTGTGGGACATTTTATGCCATTAATATGTTTTGTACAAAAATAATGGATATTGGGGACTACAACATGGTCAAGGAACGAGGAACAAGGAATGAGGAACAAAGAACAAGGAACAAGGAACAAGAAATGAGTAACAAGGAACACAGAACAAGGAACAAGGAATGTAAATTGTACGAGGACTAGACACCGACAACAGTGACCTGCAAATGGGGCCAACGTTGAAAGTTTTTCAAACAGTTTCTGTATGCACTGAAATTTTTCATGGATAGACTATTGGCATGCCTTAACAATATGGGAGGGTTTCTGGATTCAAATTTGAGTTACACACCCACTTTCTTCCATCATCAATTCATCATGTAAACCATAAACCCTAATTTTCTTTCAAAGTACACAATTTGGTTGACACAAGTTTTAGGTTTTCGTCAATATTTCTTCATTTTTCTTTCAGGTTCTACATTAATGTATATACAATGTATCTGCATCATAGTTGTGATGAAAAATCCCTCTATTTCATTGATTTCTTAATCAACACCATCAAGATACTAGAGGCGGGAAACAATGACATGTGAATTGGTCCAACGTTGAAATGTTTTCAAACTGTATCTGTATGCATTGAATTTGACCTGGATAGACTATTCACATGCCTTAACGATATGGGAGGGTTTCTAGACTCAAATTTGACTAACACACCCACTTTCTTCCATCATCAATTCATCATGGAAACCATAAACACTATTTTTCATATGTTCTAGTAGATATGTTAATGATTCCAAGTTTCATATTTGTATTTGAATGAAGGTCTAGCTAGCTTACAAAGTATCAAATTGAGATTTCAATTTGATAAACCAAATATGAAAGGAATCCAAGAATAATTTGATATCATCGCAAGAGATACAAATGTAAATAATCTTGCGACGAATTTGCTATACTATCGACGAAAAAAGTTCGTTGATAGTATAGATAATTAGTTGCAAGAATATTGTGTCTAATTTGAATGGTGTTACATGGTTTGCAAGGACTGTAGGGATTATATTATGGTGCAATGTAGTGTAGTCTATAAGAACAATCTCTATGCCAAACCTCAAAATGGATAGTACCATATCTTGTTCATAAGACAAATATTCTTGGTATGTTTCCTTTGTGGTGGCTCAAGCCCTCAGTACACATGATGCCTTACAATGAAATGTAACAATTTTACTATTGAATGATAGTGTTATGTCACCCATTAAAACTCACTATTAAAACTCACTAATTATAATTATAATTATATAATGCAAATAATTTTTCATAGTTTTTTTTTATAAAAACTAAGAAAATGCATGCCTTGCACTATAAATGCATGTAGGAATGGTTATTATGCAAGTATGTCATGTTATATACCATTAGTAATCCTTATACATGCTCACATAACTAATCAAGTGTTCAAAATACCAAGTGTTACACACTCACTTCAAAATTGTAGAAATGCATAAGTTTACATGAAGTAATACACATGGGTCTTAAATTTAATTTTATGGAATCTCATAAATTGAATGACATATGGGAGCCCTTATTCCTTCTTTACGAAAATTCATATCTAACCCAATCCAACAAATCAAAATTCCCATAACGCTTCAAAAAACAATTTTTCCATTAGAAAATAGAGCACCCACGTAAATAAATTGCCTTAAGAATTTGCATACCACAATGCACATGATGGTCATATGATGAAAATAAAATCAATTTTTTGTATCCTTTTCGGTGGATGAAAATATTCCATAACCAAAATCATTAAAACAATCTTCTTTGGCGATTTATGGCTTTGCCAAGTTGGCATTTGACCATGATTTGACCAAAATTGACTAGCTTCACTAAAATGCATGCCCAACCTTCATTGCACAACCAAATAGAATGATTCAAATTGGAAAATGTGTAATTTATCATTAAAATCTTTCCTAAAATTTTGTATTTTCAATTTTACACCTAAAACTTGATTTTATGTAAAAATGATTCAAATCCCCCCCACCCCGAACTTCTTTTTTAAATTCTAGAGAGTAAAAATCAATGTTAAATGCCTCAAAGAAATGCATACTAGGATATATAATTAGTGATAAATGGAAATAAAAAAATTCCAAGACGGA
>ML779207.1:1581767-1605664 GCA_009831015.1 Picea engelmannii | reverse complement strand
TATATTGATGATGTCTTAGTGGTGCTTTTATCATTGTCATTAGAAACATTTTAGGGTGGGGTTACTAATACTAAATGACTTCATTTATACATGAACTAGGTTATAGTCATATAATGACGATGATAGTTAAGATGATCATGATGACAATGCCCCTCTTAAATTAAATACAATAGTTTGAATGTTTGGAACTCTTAGGTGGTTATGGTACCTTAGAAAAGTTCAATTTTCATTTTCATTTATAATAACCATATTTGGTGAGGGGGATCAAAATCCTAGGATGTATTTCTTCAAGGATTTACAAGGAAAATTTATACCACAATTAATTAAGGGTTCTACTTGTGTTAGTTATGGTAGGTTTTGACTCATTCATTGCTAAATCACAATTTAATTGATTCAACTAAATAGCCTTAAAAATAACATGAATTAGGTTTTATTTCATGATATGTACATGAACATCATAAAATTTTAACATCATAAATTCATATCTCACCTTTAAATATCTCACAAATCCTTATTCAGGTAAATCATATAACTTGACTATGGGATTCTAAAAATGCATATCACTTGGCTTCCCCTACTCACCAACTAGGAAAGTCAAAGTAAAGGACAAGTACCCTAACCTACCTTATCTTCTACTAGGTTATCACCAAAACCTTACTATGAAATAAGCACCAAAACATTAACTCACATACCTTCCTTATAGATATTCTAACCTTCCTTAGTTACTGAAAGTATATATATGGTTCCTTAACCTTATTTCTAGTCTAATAACCCTTATTAGGTATAATGGAAGGGGGTTACCCTATTATAACCTAGTCTGAGTTGCACTTATAAGTAAGCCTCCCTCTTAACACATATATCTCTTTTTCTGTCCAACATTATTTTGGCTCATTTAATTACTTTATTAGATGAGGTATCACACAAAAGTATGATGGATATATCCTTGTATTTCATTGATATTTTTATCCTCTTGATTAAGTTGTTAGGTCAATGTTTTACTAAATTAGTTATATAGAAGTATTCCCTTCCAATAACAAAGGATATTTCAAGTTCAACATGTGGTAAATTAGAGGCTACCGAATTATAGAAGATGGATAAATGTTAAATGATTTTGACCTTTTGTGATTTTCCCTCACTATATTCTATCTAGGCAATCTTTGTTGAAATTGCAATTTTGGATTGATGAATTTGTTGTTTTTACTAGAAAAATAGATTCAACACCCTTGAATACCCCTACTGCACTTGGATTATGTAATGTTAGCATTTGATATCTACGATTTCATCAATCCAAAATGATTCCTTCCATATTTGAAGCCAAAAGTTTCAATTTCTTCTCCCATTATTTTGAATAATTGCAAAAGGGTGACCTCATTAGACATATAGATTACACCCTGTCATATATCCTTGTATTTTTTAGTTCTCTTTCAAATATCAACTTATATGCTTTCAATGACTAGAGATAATATAAATAGAAGGCTCCTTTTGGTCTTTTAATAGAGGTCAACCAATGGAAATGGAATTGGAACTTGATCAAACTATTAGGTGAAGTCCATGAGATACGAACATTGACCAAAGGTAAAACTCCTCACTCTCCAATTCTAGTCTCAAACTCGTTGTAGTATCCAAATTTAATTCTCTTTCTAGAAAAAAAGGTGTTTATATACATAATATATAATTAAATAATATCCCATGTTAACTAGGTTTGGTTAGTTGATGGGTAAAGAACGAGTGTTGTGATTCTCAACAAAGATTCAAGATTTGTTTGGTTGGTAGGTAAAGAGGGGATGTTGTGACCCCCCCTACAACATGCCATTTAAAAACATGTTGTTTTTCATGGATAATTCACCCTCCAACATGTAGTTTAAAAATTAAGATGGATAAACGTTCTATGACATTGTTTTTTTTGCCCAAATGTGAACTATTTCTCATGTAGTCATAAAAAATAATGTTAGAAAGGTAAGTTTGCAAGGAAATTAGCCTTGTGTATAAATCATTAAACAAATAAGAAGACAATGGCCTTGACCAACTAGATTCCCACAAGCTTTGGACTTAGAATGATATTTCTAAATATTCCCAATAAATGGAATGACCCTTTATTTTAAATATTCCCACGAGATTTGGAATGTGGATAACATTTAAAGATTAATAAAACCAATTGTGATGAAAATCCATGAATGCATCTAGAGACAAACCTTCTTAGGGAGCCATAAAAATCCTAAAAATTCCGAGTAGAATAGAGAAGCCTTATTTTTTCAATGCCTCTCGTGATGAGCTTAGCCAACCTTACAACTTATATGTTTAGTAATGATCACACATAAAAATATATTTGATATGTATATGTTATCCGTTTTAATAACATATGATCCATATCAAATATATATTGTTACATATATATCTTTTGGTTGACTCATTGAATTTCTCCTATGCCAAACATTCATCAAAATATGTTCTTTTCACTATGTTAAGGGATTCTACAACTAGAAATTGTCTTTATTAGACAAGACATTTTCTCTAGATGTCTTAGTATAACAATAAAAAACCCAATTTAATGGATCATTCTTCCTCCTAGGTTAATGCCCCCTTGAATGTGAAAATAAGACCTTCAGATAATTCTTTCAACAAAAGGCATTCTCTGTTCTAGCATACTTGAATTTTTGAATATAGATGAGGGCCTATAGAGATGAATTGATAGACTAACTATAAATATCTGAGGGTGACTCTTGATTGGATGTGACACGTCATATTTGTACTCTTGAAATCAAAACTAGATGGTGCTTGATCACATGCATAACGATCTACCCATACCTTATTTACTTCAGAGAATTTCCCTTTGTGAAATGTTTTCAAGAATATAATGAAATTCATAGCCTAAAATATTCTTCCAATACATGCCCCCTAGCTTCAAAATTAAATTTTATTTTTTTTGCTCAAAAATAAAATTTTATTTATTTTGCCCAAATATATATATATATATATATATTTTAAAATAAATCGTTTTCGTCGCAATTTCGACGCACAACAGAAATCCTGCGATGAATTTTCTATATAAACCACGGAATTTGTCATCACAATGTCGAGTACAATAGAAATCCTGCGACGAATTTTCTATATAACCAATGAAAGTTGTCGTCACAATTTCGACGCACAACAGAAATCCTACGATGAGTTTGCTATATAAACCACAAAAGTTGTCATCACAATTTTGACGAACAATAGAAATCCTGCAATGAATTTGCTATATAAACCACGCAAATTGTATAGCGATTTCGGCGTTATATACCATTTTGTCATCGCAATAGCGATGAACATTTCGATAGTCGATTCATCACAATTTTTTCACTTACTTTGCCTATATTGTCGATTGTGCGATGGTTTCGCTAATGTGTCGCTCTTTCGACGAATTCTTCACTTAGTCGTATTAGCAACGATATTTCTTTTTTTGTCGCAATTGTGGAAATTTCCCTATGGGCATCGCTCTTGCGACGTTAATTCAAGTTTTTTGAACTTGCCACATCACATGAAATGACGTTTGAGAGACTCAAGATTCGTCGAAATATCCACAACATAACGTCACAAGAGCGTCGAAATAGCCATCTCAAGAGCGTCGAAATAGCCGTCACAAAATGACCCAAATTTTCTAGTGCATGATTTCAGTATTGCATCAGATTTTTTCCATCAATTCCAAAGGGGGAGATTGTTGATTAAGGTTGGTTGTCATTGATGTCAACCCTTGAAGAAATTCTGATAGAAAATTCCAGTAACACAAAGGTATGAGTAATGGACCCAAGTTTGTTTGATGTAAAGATGACTCATTATTGTCTTGTCATGGTTGATAGGAAGTACAAATGGATGAAATCCAAAGTGGTCCCCTTATGGTGAAAGCCCTCACGAGAAGACGCTTTGCAGATTGAGTTATCTTAGAAGTATGGTTAGAGAACTCATTCTTAATTATGGAGTAATGAGATTAAGGTTAGTGAATTTGTTAGTGAAACTATCCTATATGGATAGTGCTTGTCATGCCATTTCCGGTGGTATGTGGAACGCCACATAACTCATCATGGCTAGAGAGTTATGGCCATGTGAAGTTGGAGGACCCTCATGAGTCATATAGAAGCCCCTAAAAGTCAAAGTGTTTGCAAAAGAAATTATTTAAATAATAAAATAAATGGAGAACTCCATAAAATGAGGAAAGTGTAATGCTACATGAAAGTATAAATAAGAGGCAAATCTCTCTCATTGAATCACACTTTAACACATTGAATATATTTTAAAGTAATCATTGATATATTTGAAGTTGCGAAAGTATGAGGTAGTACGAAGGGTTGACGACGAAATTATCAGAATTACAACAAATACTAAAAAACCCTATTTTCTGAGGTGTACGTGAGATGACAGTGTATTAGGGTGTGTAAATACTGAGTTATATGTAGGTTGACAGTGTATTAGGGTGCTCATGTATGCATGCTGGCAGTGTATTAAGGTGTGTATATGTTGGTAAAGCCATGGAAACTTGAGAAGATGAAGATGCAAAGGTTCTAGATTCTGAGATCAAGCTCCCAAGAAGGTCTACAATGCTAAGATACAACAGATCTATCCATTGGTTCAAAATCTATGTCTTATTTCTATGAATAGTTGGATTTTGATGTATGCACGAGAAATGGTTATGGAGATTTGAGGATTCTCCCTAGAGAGACTAGTGGATGCATGGGATCTTCTTTATAAGTCATATCTATAGAAATACAATGATGGTATATTTATCGTTAATACTTCTTGTTGAGGCACATCTTGTATTTCTTGACATATGGCTAAGGGTTTTTGGTACATGGTTGAGAGATTGTATTTGTGAAGTGGTCGATGAATTGAGAGGATGAGTATCAGAAAGGGTTTGATGACTAGATCATGTGAGGGTTATTATATTTGTTCATGATTACACACACCTATATGACACATGACTAGAGAGAGATATATATGCTTTGGGTAAAGGTTATGTATGAGGATGCATGCACATGGTACAATTACAATCTGGATACAATGAAAGATTACATATCTATGTGCAAGAAGTTACAGAGGGTCAAAATTTTTTAAGAGAAAGGAAACCCTAGTTTTCAGAAGGCATATACAGGTTGCATAACAGTTTGGTCGCGTACATACGCGGGATGCATAATAGATAGGGCGCGTACATATGCGTGCTGCAACACTACATGTCGCGTACCTTTTGTATTTTTGTTGATAGATGTTCAACTTAGATAGAAATTGATTACATGACAGTTGTACATGTTGGATGCAGATCAGTGGTACAGGTTGATACAATTGAAAAGTGGTGTATCTCACAGTGATTGTGTGACAGTGGTTTCAACATTCTACTTATACATCAAGGCAGTTGGACGGGGCAAGTGTAGGTGGTTGTAGCCACCTTCCGGTTGTATCTGAAAAACATAGGGGGTTGTAGCCTCCTTCTGGTTGTAGCTAGAGAATTGGGGAGTTGGAGCTTCCCTCAGGTTGTAGCCTGAGAAACTAGGGGGTTGGAGCCTCCTTCCAGTTGTAGCTGGAAAACAAAGGAAGTTGGTGCTTCTAATGAATGTAATTCTTCAAGACATATAAGAAAAATAATTCCATGGTTTTCTCCCGCTTTGGGTTTCCACGTAAAACTCTAGTGTACTGTGTATGTGTATGATTGTTCATTTGTTCATTGCTTATTTACTCTACAGTTATTGGATGATAATTCTACATTGATATTTCACTTGGATTATATGGTTAAAAAGGATTAAATTTCTCTATTACTGATTCACCCCCTCTCTCAGTAATCCAATAGTCCACAAGGATGATGACTTTCTTATTTTGATGTAAATAATTAATTTGAGAGCCTGGGGAGCATAGAAGCCAGTTAGGGAATTAAGTGAAATCACCGGGTCAACGTCTGGTGGGTCAGAGGGTGGGGTGAGGTCATATGGAGGGAGGAGTTCCTCCACAGGTGGAACAACAACATATTCTTTAGAAAGATCCTCAGTCACAACCATAAAAATATTTTGTTCCTTACACTTGTGCCCGAGAAAATATTTGTCATCACAATTATAACAAAGACCCTTGTGGTGACATTCAACTATTTCATCCCTGGTTAATTTTTGGATCTTGAGGTGGGTTGCAGAAGGGGAAAAATTTGTGGGTTTAGGGCGAGGAGGAAAGGAGGGTTTGTGGGTCTAGGAGGATACAATATGTCATTTTAGGTTCCTATAAATATAAGTAATCTATTTTTTCAGTTATCTATTTTGTGAATATGTTGGTAAGGTTTAGCCTATGAATCACTAGGTGTCATAGCCTAAAAGTTTGTTGATCCAAGCAACCATTTAGCTTTTGAAGTCTGATGGCCAAAACAAAGTATGGATCTTTGGGAGATTTTTTGCATATAAAATTCAGTTTAGATCAGGTTGCAGGTGTTTTCATGGCATAGTGCTCAGTAGCATCTTTCCAATGGTATATTTGGTGCTTCAGATCGACATCTATATTAAAAGGTTAGAAAGCAAATTATTTTTCTTATGTTTCATGATGCATATGTTTTTAACCAAAGTTGAAAATTCTTGTCTTGTAGCGCATACAATCCACACAGATTTTCCCCGGCGGCATCGTCCCTCCTCCCGATCGATGACCCTAATTGTTTTTGGCCCCTCTAACCTACCTACCTTTATTGGCAAAGGGGGGGTCCAAAAATTTGTTTTCCCTTGCTCTGACCCCACCTAACTTGGCATTCCCTCATTATTTCTCACCCCCCCTCCGATTACCATACAGAACCTACCTCCAAAATCCTCCTAAATCACTCTCGATACCACTCACTTTCCCGCCTATACTCCTCCTCTCCCTACACTACACCTGTCCCCACACCTTCTATCTGTTATCTCTGCAACCCTTCCCCCATGACCTTTAGACCGTTAGTAGTCCCTTAACGGTCCCGTTCCCTAAAACATATCCCTGCAGATATAAAAACCCCCCTATTTTCCTCCCCCCCATTACACTATTTTCTGACTGAGAACCCGTGAAGTCTGAGCAAATATTATCAAAGCTTGTTGTCAGACTACCATCACCCTCACTTATCTTCAACTGCAAGCTAATTTCCCAGTGAAGTTATTCAAAGGATGACGAAAGGAAAAAAATGACAGAAATAGAGCCCAAAGGGATAAATGGCAAAGAAATCAGTATGAGAGGACGATAAGAAGATTTTATGGAGATAGATTCAACCTCATTCTATATTTCAGGGGCATGAATACACCTAACAACAAAATATCAACATTCAATGAACCAATTCCATATTTCAATGCACAATACTCGCAGGTAGTTCAAGATTTCTAGCAGATAAATTAGAGATATTATTTTATCTTTAAGTTTATTATGTAGAATTTTCTAGAAATAGCCACGGTCAACGAAAATTCACTTAAAAGTTTGAACAAAATATTAGAAATAATATATTTCGAAAGTATCTACATGTTTGTAATAAATTTTATTCATATTTTTCCAGAAAATGTTGGAGAATATTTTGTAAATCGGTTCCTTTTTGGAATATGATATTAGTTTAGTAGAAAGTCTATAAATATATTGTAATAAGACTTATAAGTTGTTGGGACTTGTTTTAAAGGATATGACTAGTATTGTAAAGCATCCCACATAGACACCATTGATAAGATTTTCTAGTAATACAATGCAATTATTATAGGATGCTTGTGTCAACTTTATTGGTGAAGTGCATCTTTCCCTGTTAATTTGTTTTCTTCTGTTATCACTATTGTTTCATAAATTCTAAATTATTCTAAGAAGATAAAGGATAAAATTTGTTTAAATATACACTCTTTCTCTGGATTAAGAATAATTTTTGTGTTTCCACTGAAGATTAAAATCAAAATTCTTAATTGATTTTTTTATTTATTGGATTTCTAGACCTTTTCATCTCCTCCATACCTTAAATATTTGAGGATCCAAATTTGCCTACCCTCCCCCTCAATTTGAGCCTGTTAAACCTTGTATTTTATCAATTCAAAACTATGACTCCATTTTCCCAATGGCCCATTTTCATTGTTCCAACCAAACAATTCAAATCAAACAAACAAACCCTGAACTATCATAACTAGCCTAATATTTTAATATAAACAAATCTGAATCTTACAGATAGATCCCTCTCTGAAGCTAGCAGGGCTACATCTCATCTTTCAAAGTGGTTTTGTGGTTACCTCTGTCATTTCTTTCACAACCTTAAGAAATTATAGAGTGATAACATAATGGAAACCATATTGGGGAAGAAAGGTTAATCTCCCTCACGAAAGAGTATCGACTTTTTAGATTTGATTGCTGATGGTGGATAGCGATCAGATAAAGGAATGTTGAAATCATCCACCTGGCGACTCCATTCTCAGTTACATCCAGAAGAAAGAATATCATGGCAACTCCACTATTAGAAAGATTAATTTCTTGAGACGTTCAATAATGACTCCACTGGTCTAATAAATAACTTAGAAGCTAATACTATCATTTCAAGGTATGCATGTTTAGATTTTTCACAGATTTATGGTTTCTCTAATCCTTTACCCAAAGATGAACATTTTTTGAGAAATGGTCCAAATTTAATGGAGATGATTTGATTTTTGTCATATAGTTGGCTTAGGTTGATGGATATTTTTTTATGGATTGTTGGTTGTCATTGATGTCAACTATTGGAGAGTGATATTGTAGATTGATGTCAACCCTCAGAGAAAGTACGGTAGCAAATTCCAGTAGCACAAAGGTTTGGGTAATGGACCCAAGTTTGTTTGATGTAAAGATGACTCATTATTGTCTTGTCATGGTTGATAATAATTACAAATGGATGAACTCCAAATCGGTCCCTTTATGGTGAAAGCCCTCACAGGAAGACGCTTTGTGGATTGAGTTATCCTAGAAGTATGGTTAGAGAACCCATGCTTATTTGTGGAATAATGAGATGAAGGTTAGTGAATTTTTCAGTGAAATTATCCTAGATGGATATTGCTTGTCATGCCATTTCCGGTGGTATGTGGAACGTCACATAACTCCTCACAGTTAGAGAGTTATGGCCATGAGAAGTTGGAGAACCCAGGTTTGGGTAATGGAACCAAGTTTATTTGATGGATAACAATATGAGTTTTGATATATTTTCAGGTAATACTATTCTATATGGATAGTAAATGCCATTCCATTTCTGGTGGTATGTGAAATGTCACATAACTCCTCACAGTTTGAGAGTTATGGCCTTACGAAGTTGGAGGACCCTCATATGTCATCTAGAAGCCCCAAAAGGTCAAAGTAGTCAAAGTTGTTTAAGAGATTTTAAAAGGTAAATAATAAAGTGAAGTGATGAGTGTATTATAATTCAAAGTGAATACAAAATAAATTATTTCAATAATAAATTTAATGGAGAAATTAGAAGTGGGTTAACCCTAAAATAAGGAAAGTGGGCAAAGTGACCTAGAAGATGTTTTTAAGGAAGCTACTTGGAGAGTATAAATAAGAGGAAAGACTCTCTCATTTTTGAAACACTTGAGAATATTGAATACATATAGGTGTCTGAGGTAACCAAAGGACATATAAGCCGAATTTCTAAGGGAATGGGAAGAAAATAAGGTCGGAATTCAAGGAAGGATAAATTATTTTGATGATGCGTTCTAAGGTATGTTATTTACAGGTCATCTCACCATTTTCACAATAAATGTTTTTCTATAATGATTCAGACCATGAAATTGCTATGAAATTGAGGAAACATATCCAAGTATCTATGGTAAAACATTCATCTTATGGGTCATTGTATTTTTGGAGTTACACTCCGTGGAAAATAGGGTTTGTGGCTAGTCCTGAAACTAGTCTAAAAACACGTGTTTTAGGTAAAAACGTCATAACTTATTCATAACAGATCCAAATTCAGAAAGAACAAATGTGTTGGCTAGAGTACAGTTTTCAGTAAATTTTGTAACAGTTTCTGACCGATTCAACATAAATTCCGTGCGTGGCACACTCTACAAGGTTCGTCTCTAAAATAAGACAAAATTTGGAAAGGTATGCCATTCTTTCTATAACTCATTTTATGAGAGGTTCCAAGTAGTGAGACATGGAGGAATTGCATAAAACACACTGAAGAATATTGTGTATTAGTTTCAGATATTTATTCATTATAGGTACAAAGTTAGGATTATTTCAAGTTAGGGTTGTTGACTAATCCAAAACTAGGCATGTGAGACTAAAGAAAAGTTTGATGAAAATGCTAGTCTCTTGTTGTTAAAGTTAAGGAAGGTTTGTAGGAATATGATCATATACACCGGGTCTATTATAGAGTTACAAATCATATTTGGAGGATGAAATTGATGAGGGCTTTTGGTTGAGGTACATGTCTGGTACATGGTTGAGACAAGTAGTTTATGATTTGGCATATACATGAGGTGTATAGTTGATGATGTTGGTACATATTGATGAGTCATAGTTGATGAGTAGTTGATACATGATTGGTACATACTTGGTACATGGTTGGAGGCACTTTTTAGTAGTATTGTTGACACATGGTTTATGGATGATGTAGCATACTTGTATTATGAGAAGCACACATTGATCTTGTTGATGATTACGAGTTTTGTGTTATACTTGGTTGATGCACATATTTGAGAGTTGTCTTGGTGATTGATCTTTGGTGAGTAGATCTGATTTGGTTGATAACATTGATGAGACATGTTGTTGTGATAAGTTATCTACATAGGTTTGGTGCATGGTTGATGCACTTGGTGCAGGTTGAGGTATAGGTTGATGCATGGTTCAAGTTATTGGTATATGTTATTTGGTGCAGGTTGATTGGTACATGTTTACAACAATATATCTCACAGTGATAGTGTGACAATGGTTACATCATTCTACTTATACATCAGGGAGATTGGACGGGGAAGGAAAAGTGGTTGTAGCCACCTTCCGGTTGTAGCTGGAGAACATAGGGGGTTGTAGCCTCCTTCTGGTTGTAGCTAGAGAATTGGGGAGTTGGAGATTCCCTCATGTTGTAGCCTGAGAAACTAGGGTTTTGGAGTCTCCTTCCAATTGCATTTGGAAAAGAAAGGAAATTGGTGCTTCCAATGAATGTAATTATTCAAGACATATAAGAAAAAGCATTCTGTGGTTTTCTCCCGCTTTTGGTTTCCACGTAAAACATTGGTGTACTATGTATGTGTATGATTGTTCATTTGTTCATTGCTTATTTACTCTGCAGTTATTGGATGATAATGATACATTGATATAACACTTGGATTATATGGTTAAAAAGGATTAAATTTCTCTATTTCTGATTCACCCCCCCTTTCAGTAATCCAACAAGTTTGACTTGGAAACACTTATCAAATTTTTTGTGATTTCACTAAGCTTCTTAGAGTCAAACATGAAGATGTTTTCCTTAGATTGTTTCATGATTCATTCCAAGGAAAGTGTAAAAGTTGGGTTGAAGGTTTATCTACTAGATCTATTAGAACTATTATAGCTTTTTGGATTGTATTTTTGGAAACATGGATGGATGATGTTAGCACTCTGTAAATTTGTCCGACTGATAAAACAAACGATAGAGGTAACCTACAAACCACTTTAGAGATGGGCACTAGCCTATTCAACTCATAGAGGGCTCTCTCTTATCACTTGGTCTTCAACATATGAGTTTTCTTTTACAAGTCAATGGCTAGGTTTTGTTTCTTTGAAGATTTTTTTATAATTTTGGTGGCAAGGAAGGGGAGGGACACCTAGGGATATGGAGTCAAACTTATGAAAATGAATGGAAGCACTGACTGGTCGGTTGAAATCTCCATAGGATAAAGGCTAAATGAGGTGATGAATCTGAGTTATAAATTGTAATTTGCAGAGTGTAAGAAGAAAGGAAAAACCTATAATTGCATCAGAGCATTAAATAAAATGAATTCTGACTTAGTTAGGAAGAACTTAACACAGTTTAAATTGCTTAAGCTGAGATCATCACAAGATGAATTCTGGGCCTTTAACTATCTAATTTAAACAAAATACAGTGAAAATGAAATCAAGAACACAAGAAATACATACGAAGAAAGAAGACAAATCTCAGACCACCACCATTAGAATATTTTCATGGAAATTTCAAGACATCTGTATGTGCATTCTATTCAGCTTTAGAAAATTACATTCAAGTTCCAAATAGATAAAATCGTGCCCTTTCACTTCTGCCAACAACTAATACATTTGGAACTCCTAATATTTATACAAGTTGGAGTTCCTTCAGTTTGAAACCGATTACAATGATTATAAAGAAACGTTTTGGTTTTGAAACTGATTACAATGATTATAATGAAACGTTTCAGTTTTGAAACTGATTACAATGATCAACAAGAAAATGTTTCTTGATCCCGATTTTGTCTCCTCTGGCGTTTCGGTCCCTTTCTTCAACCTCTGACTTTGGCTCGACCCTTCGTGTGATTCACTATCTTTCATTGAAATCTGGACATGATTTACTGGGCCTTGGAAAACTTCATTTTGTCTTACCCATCCAAACTATATCCTTCCATTGAAAGTCATAAGGAATATCATAATCTATCATTTCCTTTATAAGAATCTCTATATTAATGCAGAAAGCATATGACATGACTGACAGTCCAAAATTGACTGTTTTGAACTGATTCATAATTTCAAAGTCTGTAATCAGATGCTCAACTAAAGTGGCTCATTTCAGATTTTCCTCCAGTGTTTCAAACTTAGAATGATCCATTATACACTGAGTCAAACGAGCATTGTATTCTTCCTAATCATACAACTTTCCCTTTCCATCCCAAAATGGGGCAAGTCCTTTGGTAAACAATTCTTCAAAAAAATATTTGAACTCCTGTACACTCTGCTCCATCTCTGCTACTTTAGTTTGAGCGGATTTCAACAGGTTATGTTTAGCAATAACCCTCCTAGCCCAAATAATCAATGTAGTTTTGTCTTTAACTCCAATAGTCTGAAGGTCTGCAGTAGGAACAACGTTGAGTAGATTTATGGCGTTCTGGGCCCATTCTGATGTTTTCTGGGTTAAAGTTTCATTCACAATAGTGCATTTATTTCTGGTTGTAATGGTTATGTTGTCTTTATCATTAATGAAATTCAAATATGATCTGAACTTGGAAACTTCAAAAACTATAGAGTCCCAGATGATATGCTTTCCCCCCTGCAACATACCTTTGCCTCTTAACATTATCTTCAATTTGTTTATTCTTTCTTGCAACACTTCACTCTCCTTTTGAAATTGAGCTATCCTTTCATCCTTTAACTACAATTTCTGCTTCAATTTCTCTATGCTTCTTTTCATCCCTTTGATTCCTGCTTCTTTCAAGCTATCTTGTGACATAACCTGGACAAGTCCTTCAATGTTTGACCCAATTTCTGCAGTAGGAGCTGAAACCACAACCTTGTTTAGCAATTATGTCTGTTCTTGTGCCCATTTCACCTTTTCTTGTTCCAGCTGCAACACCCTAGCCTTGTAGCTCAATGTCTCTTGACAAAGTGTTTCCTTTTCTTGTTCCAGAGAAACCAATTCTGCTGTTTGTGGATGCTCTGTAGAAAGCATTTTCAATTTCTTATTCAAACTTTGAATTAATTTGTCTTTCTCATCCAATGAGGATTTCAACCCTTGGGGGCCTTCAGATTCCAACCTCTTGACGCGAGTCTTCCAAGCTCTGCTAGATGCCTTTTTCTGCCTCAAATGTCCTTCCAATTTCATTGCATAAGATGATAGTTTTGAATTCTTTTAACTTAAGCTCAGGTAATCATAATATAGCATGTCACTAGAGTGTTTGTGAAGTTTGACCTTGTCTGGGGCACTGATGTTTTGATATTTTATCTTTATCTCATATACTTTGTCTTCATCTGCAAATGTAATGTTAAAGGTTCTCTTTTCAACATCCCTTACTATGAACAGAGAAGATTTATGATGAGAAATATTTTCCACTTCAGGGACCAAATCCCTCATCTCACCTAAAGCTGTGTTTCCCTTCTCAACATACTACTTGGAAAAGTCCTCTCTAGACTAATAAAATGACTTATACGTTTTATAAAAGATGTATTTCTTACTGCTAAAGGTTCTTGAGTTACCTTCACTTTGGATTTTACTTTCCTTGTCAACTTATACAGTGATAGTACCACTTTCCACCATATCTAGATTATCTTAGTATCTGAACTCTTCCTCTTCTAAATCCACAATCTGTGTTGACTGTGTAACTTTCATCTTCTTTGGGGCAGTTTGCTAGTCATTGATGTCCATGGCTTCTGAACTACTTCTCTTGTTGTAAACACTTGTCTTAGGAACTTTGATTATCAACTTCTGAGGAGCTTGTTGTGTTTTACTTTGTTGCAGGGTTGCCTCTACTTGTTGCGTTTTAATTGGTTGCAAGATTGCTTCCACACCAACATAGACTTCTAGATTTTCCAGCTTATCAAAACCCTCAACCTGTTCATGCTCTTAAGGGGCCGGTTTTTTCATCTGTCTCCTTTTGGATATGATTTGATGTGGATCATACCTTCTTCCCTGTAAATGTGAAAAACAAAACTCTTTGAGCCTTTCTTGAACTTGAGATAAACATGATCTGGATTTAACAATGAAGGGGCCAATGATAAAAGGGAACCTAAGGTTGGAGGCTTTGTGAAACTTCGGGAAATGTTCTGTTTCATATATAATTCTCTACCCGATGAATTCAAGAGAAAATATTCTTGGAGTCAGAAAAATAGGCAATAAGTAAGGGGATTCATGACAAACATGAACCCAGATTACTGTTGAGTGCATGAATAATACCCAATCCCCAAATCTGTTCTCTAGATTTGGCTGTAGATAGCTCCTCATGTCATCCAAAACTCTACGTAGGCTGGTATTGAAAATCAAACTATAAACTCTAGACATGACTTTGTTGATGAAGATAACTAATGTAATCCTTTTACATTCAATTGACACAAATGATGCTTCAGGAAATTCCCTCTTGTTGGTTTCCAGGAAAATTATCAACATATAGGTGTAGTATCTAAAATGTCTTAGGGAGCGATAATTCACTAGCTATTTATGGATATTATCATATAGGAATTGATAAAAGATGATACAGATTGACATACCAGACTCTGACTTAAAAAAAGGTCAAAAGGAAATCGAGCATGACTTCAACCACATATTTTTCATTATATAGACCTAAAACTTTGCTCAATAGGGAGCATAACTATTGGAATTCGATGACCATTATATTTACATTCATTGACAAAGACATACCTTCTGAAAAATGTTCAGATTTGATAATTATATGTAAAAAAAAAATCTGACCTCTGATGGACACTCTCTATATACCCTAATCAACTTCTCTTCATTGAAAGGTTCATAAATTATGGAAAAAGACTCTGGTATACTTAGGGACTCTCGAATTGATAGACTCTCTACCCTACACAAGACCTCATACCCTCGTTTATTCATCACGACTCTTTCTTCATGGGAATACTGTTTGGCGCACCAACCTATAAATTCGGGAAATGGGAAAGCAATTTCAACAACATAAGTGTTATCGGACTAATCGGTAGGTGCAGACACTAACTGATCTCCCTAGATCCACCTATATCTAGAACAAAACACGCTAGAACATGATGCTTTCCTTAAGTTTTAAATATTGAATTTACTAAGAAAAGAGGGATGTGTGACATACCGTTTAAATGTCGCTTCCTATCGCCATCGCCATCCTAGCTCCGTTCCAACGCTCATACAATGATGATCCTGCAAAAGAACACAACCATCCAAAGTGATAACAATAGCATAAACTCAATATGAACATATGTATGTGATCAAGGAATCATACAATAAAACACAACAAGCTTTATAGAAAAGAATCATATTACTGTATCATATTAAATGTGAAAGAGAGATTACAACCATGGCCTTGATGTCGTAAGGTCCCTTCCAACTATCCTTTATTCCCCACACACTTTCACTCCAAGAATTCTGAGAGCACAGATCTGATAATATTCACAATCTATCTTGACAAAGGCGAAACTCAAAACCACTCTAACCAAACTAATAATTCCAAGACAAATCCAACTTAACACAATCCAAAAGCTCCAAAGCTCAAAAGCCATAAGCTAACTTTCTCCATGAGAACTCCTCTCCTTTTATAAGTTGAAGAGGATAAGGTGAGGAGGTTAGGATGATCCCACTAAATCATGAAAGCGAGTAAGATCCAAACCATTCAGATGCCACCTCACCATAGAAGTTTCTCCTTCTAGAATATTTGAGAAAACACTTGTTTTTCCCACGTGTAGGAATTCTCGCACCCTGCCTATAGAGAAACCTGCGAACATCTCACACCCTAGCTATGGTGAAACCTACGAGAATCAGGAATTCTCACATGCTGCCTATATAGCAACCTGCAAACTTCCTTTTTTACAGGGTTTTTACAAGGGAAAATACAACTTCTTTTCTCAGGAAAAGTTCTTCTCGCTTCTCTCTTCAGGAACTCAGGCCACTGACCCCTCTAAAGGCAACATATAGGTTTACATCATTAATGGTCATAGGGATGACGAAAATAATGTGTAGCAATAAGGGACTATGGTGGCCTGGACTGTTTCAACAAACAATATACATCTTCCTACTTTATCAGACATGTTTCTTCTAGACACAGAGATAGGAGAAATAATGATTTCGACATAAAAAATATCCGTGTCTCGGTCAATTAGGGATTATTCATTTTCCACATGATATTGTTCTGTTACTGAGGTTATGATGGGATCCATGGTTGTGATGAAGAATACCTAGAAACGAGTGAAAATGGTGTGTTGAGTTAGTGTACTGTTGAGCTGCAGGTGAAAGATGATGGTCACGCCAAGGTTTTAACAGTCCAGTGTTCAAAATAATAAATAAAATAAATGACTTAATGTCCTTTTACACTTTTACATTTTTTGGGGGTGTGAGAAAATGGTTTGAGGCAAATTTCTTTTCATTCTGAAATGAACCTAGTGATGCCACGTACTTCGAGAGAAAACCGTGGTTTAAATTTCGAGATCGCCCTTCAAAATTAAGCCCCGTGCAGCTTCGCCCCTCGAAATAATTCCCGGTTGTTGATATTGAGAAATCAAAATCCACGTTGCTTCAAACTTTATCATCTTAGTTCTCCTTCCATATTTATCCCTTCCCTGCCATATCCATCCCTTTTCCCAGTTTATCAGGCTTTCAAACCAAATTTATCTTTCCGCTAGATTTTGAAATCTTGATTTCGCACAATAAATATTTATGGTGACTAACATGGGCTCCAATAGGGGATGCTATCCTCCCAGTGAGGTAGAAAATAATGAAAGACTAGTGCCCATCCATTGGGATTTATTTCACTCACACAACTAAATCGATCAACAACTTATTCATGAAACTTTGTTCACATAACTCCAATTATACTTAGCATAAACTTAGGGCCTTCACTTCGAGCTTCAATTTTCTGCTGATTTGATTTCAAATGCTTCAAATGAAAAAAAAAAATGGTTATATACAATGAAATGGAAAGGGTGAAAACTTCTTTAAGCAATATAATGCTTGAGAAACCTGCCATTCACAGGTCCCCCACCAATGATATCTCCATTAAATTCCTGTAGCAGATAGGCATTATTTCCATGATATGCCACAATTTTGAAAGGTCCCAACCAAAGATGGTTGAATTTTCCATTCTTTCCTCTGTATTCATTCCTGGCATCCCACTTCAACACCAAATGCCCCACTTTGAAATCATCTTCCTTACTATGCCTGTCAAAATATTTTTTAATCATGTCTTGGTGGAGTTGAGAGTTGTTGAAGGCTTTCTCTCTTGTTTTTTGAACATTGATTAGTTCATTTGTCCTCCTTTGTGTGACATCTAGTTCAACATATTTCTCCTGTATCAATCTCATCACTGGAAATCCTAATGAAGTAGGAAAAACTGCCTCTTTGTCGTACACAATCTAGAAGGGTGAAGTGGAAATAGACCTTTTAGTAGTGATCCTGTCAGCCATTAGTGCATAGATAAGCTTCTTGTGCCAAGGTTTCTTGTTATCCTGCAGAAGTTTCTTGATAATTCTGGTCAAAATTTTATTGGATGACTCAACCAACCCATTACCTTGAGGGTAATAAGTTGTGGAATGGCTAAGAGTTATATTGTAATCACTGAAAATTTTTTCCATCTTTTTGGACTTGAATTCTACTGCATTGTCAATAATGATTTTAATTGGACAACCAAATCTAGACAACATATTGTTTTCCAAAAAATGAATGATAACAATATCGGTGGATTTCCTTGTGGGGACTGCTTCAATCCACTTGGTGAAGTAATCTATGGTTGTCAGTATCAACTTATGTTGCGTTGAGGACTGGGGATGAATTTATCCTATGAAATCAAGGCCCCATTTCCTAAATGGTGCTTCAACAGAGATAGGCTTCAAAGGAAAAGGCTGCAGTTTTCTCTTCCCATAAAAAAATTGGCATTCATGACAACTTGAAACTTTTGTGTAAACATAAAAAGAAATTCTAGGCCAATAGAACCCTGCCCTCAATATTTTGTGCACAATATTTTTCCAATAATGGTGCCCCCCAAAATCACCTTTATGAAAATATCTAATGGTTTTTTCTACTTCTTCCTCCAGTAAAAAACTCAACAAGATCCCACCTAGATCCTTCCAATACAGAGATTGGTTTATAATGAAAAACTTTTCTTCTTTTAGCTTCAGAAACATGGCCTTGTTTTTTCTCAATTTAGGAGGAGCCTGCAAATTTCTCAACATATAAATAATGTCAGCATACCATGGGGAGTCAAGGAATTTTTGGGATACTCGAGGGACCTTTTCTTCTTCTGAATCTACTGATAAATCAACAATGAAATTAATTCCCAAGAGCTCACAATTTGACTGTGCGATTAGCTTTGCAAGTCCCTGCCCCTTGATCAACTTTGTAGGTTTTATATCGAGGTCATACTACAACAACACAACTATCTACTTGGCCCTTTTACCATCAAGATCGGGTTGAGTCAAAATTTTCTTCACAGAACTACTGGGCACATAAGCAACGATATGGGAATGTAAGATATAAACTCTAAACTCCTTTAGAGCCTTGACCAATGCATATTCCTACTTTTCCATGATATCATACTTTAGTGGGGAATCCGTCAATGTCCTGCTGTATTAGGCTATAGGCCTTTCGAAGTTATGTTCATATTTTTGTAACAAAACGCCAACAATGGTGTGTTTTAAGGAAAAATAAAACAATATAAAGTCTTTTGCAAAATTGGGTCTGACCAACACTGGGGCTTTGGTCATTGCCACTTTAATATCTTCAAAAGAATTTCTAGCTTCAGGAGTCCACTTTATCTCACTTCCTTTCCTGAGCATGTTAGTGATATGGTTTATGATTTCAGCCATATTAGGGATGAACCTTCTCAGAAAATTTACTTTCCGTAGGAAAGATTGTACTTCTTTCTTACTTCTGGGTGTGACAATTTTAAGGATTCCTTCAACTCTGTTGGGATCTATATTTATTCCCTCCTTTGAAATAATGTGACCAAGCAACTTTCCCTCTTCCATGCCAATATTGGACTTCTTGGGGTTCAATGAGATGCCAAACTTCCTACATTTATGAAAATATCTCCTTAGATGTTTAAGATGTTCATCATAAAAAATTGAATATACAGTGATATCATCTAAGTAAATAACAATAAAATTATATTTCTCATTAGCAAAGTCTATATACATATCCCTTTGGAAAGTTTCTTCTACATTCATGAGCCCAAAAGGAATTTTGTCACACTTGAAGGTGCCCCATGGTGTTGTAAAGGTTGTCTTCTCTTGATCATCAGGGTGTACCATAATTTGGTTGTACCGTGAGAAACCATCAAACATTGATATTTTTTGAGAACCAACCACTTTCTATAGAATGTGATCCATCTTAGGTAGTGGTTAATTGTCCTTGAGAGATACTCTGTTTAGATTCTGAAAGTTTACACATAATCTGATCTCTCCACTTTTCTTCCTGACAGGTACAAGATTTTCCACCCACTTAGAAAATATCAAAGACACTATGATATTGGCTTCAAACAACTTCTTTATCTCCTTTTCAATCAATGGAAACAACAAAGGATTAATTCTTCTTAATTTCTGCTTGAAAGGTTTGTGATCCTCCTTGATTGGAATCACATGCTAAATCACCTTAGTATCATAGACCTTTAAATCTTCATAACTCCATGCAAAAACATCAGGAAATTATTTCATTAAATTGATAAACCTTTGCTTGAACTCTGGGCTAAGTGTCTTGGATAGCTTGATGATCTTGGGATCTCCCCGAGTCCCAATGTTGCAATCCTCAACATCTCCATTATTTGCAGTAATTTTAGGACTTCTGGGTACATCATTGTTGTCCAAGAGTTTTTCTATTGGGACTAGGCCTTTGGGAATAATGTTATTTTTCAGTTGCATTATATCCTTACCATCAATCTGATTCTTGAAATAATCATCATTTGCGAACACAGCTGCATCTTCTTCTTCACAACAATATTCCTCATCAATATTCAAATTTTCAAATTCACCATCCACATGAAGGAGAATTTCTACTTGTTTTTCATATTCGAAAACTTTCCAATACTTAATGTTGTCAGGCACTGCTGGACTATTGTTGAACTCAATCTCATATCTTCTATTAAGAAAATTTGGAATTTTGAAAACTGAGACTGAAGTAGCCAGGGCATCAACGATAAGATTTTTCCTCCTTGGAATCACCGAGAGATTATATTCTGGAAATTATTCAAGAAGATCAAGAACTATATTCCTACATTCTATTAATATAGGACGTTTTGCTTGATATATACCCTTTACCTGATTTATAATCAACTCAGAATATCCATGTACAACTATCCTCCTAGCATGCATTTCTTTCAAAGTCTTCAATCCCAACACTTATGCCTCATTTTCAACCATGTTATTTGTGCAATCAAAAGAAGGATTGTAAGAACAAATTTTTGTACCCATTTTGGGGGGGTTAATCCACACAACAACCCATGCTCCTTCTCTGTTGACAGCTCCATCAAAACTTATATTCCACATTTCATTTTCTACACTATTTTTCTGATTTGAAATTTCCTCTGTTTGCTGATCAGGTTTGTATTTGATAATCATACTAGTCTTTGGAACCTCCTCTTCAAAACTCAAATCATTAAAGAAAATGGAAGAGCCAATCTCAGTCTCCACAGAGTAAATGGGACGACTGTTTGGCTGTGATTTGTTATTGACCATGTACTTGAGCAATACTTCCCTATACAACCTCCTATCTTGGCCAAAAACAAGGATAGTGGCATATGACATATCCATTTGCAAATTCCCTTTCATCTTTGCAACCCATGACCTAGATAACAACATGCCTAATTTAGGAGGGATATCAACAACCACCACATCCATGAACACATGTTTTGCTGGAATTTGAGACAAAGATAATACCAGATCTTTGATTAGTCCCAAGCACTTCACCTTCCTTGAATCAAAGGAGAAAATATCCTTGTAAGTCCTTACAATTTTCAGACCCAATTGGTCCATGACGACCTTGGGCATCAGATTATGGGATGCTCCTGAATCTAACATAGCATTATGCAAAGTCATATCATGAATCTTCAAAATAACATAGAAAGGAGGAACCTCATCAACATCACCACTCTCCTCTACACGTGGGCCAAAAAAGATGGCAGGATGATCATCTTGTATATTTAAAGTATCAAAATTTTCTTCCATCTTGAGCATCTTAATGATCTGATTTATATATTCACTATTCTTTGTCATCTCATTGAATGGAACACAGATTTTAATTTTGTCCATCTCAATTTCAAAGTTAAAGGAAGATGAGGTTTTTTCTACCTCTCTGATGACTATCTCCTTTCTTACTTCAGGTACTTTCTTTGGAGGTTATTCCTTCTACTTTCCTTTATCCACAACATCCTTTGCAATAGAGTCCTTCTTAGGATGAATCGAAGAAGGTGTGTTGTTTTGACATTCCTTGGTAGGATTTGCAGGCACCTTTTTTCTTCGAAGATTATATTGTTTCTGGAATTGTATGATGGCATTATGCAGTCCTTTTTGGTAGTATTCCTTTTCCACCGGTAACCTTTCATCATTCTCTTGCATGAATATATCATTTTCATCCATGAAATGATCATGTTATTCTTTAGTTAAAAACACCTTTGTTTCATCACCATCGCAACTATGCATATTGTCTTCAAAAGCTTCATCAAAATTTTCATTTACATAATTTTTTTGAAAAGGAGGTCTTATTTGCTGATCACCTTGACTCCTCCGGTCTCTTTGTCTGATCTGTGGAACTGCTGGTCTCCTTTGATTTCTAGGTGGACAATCATCTTGATCTCTGGTGTTAGGATTATTATCTAAGGGAATCCTTTCCATGAGTTTCTCCATAGTCTTCATCATCAACTCAAATCTATCTTCTTATGACTGTGAAGTTGAAGGCTGCGCCTTATCTTGAACCTTGTTTATGTCTCTGTCAAAATTATATTTGATCTTTCCCGAAGCCATTAGATTTACTTCAAATTCTATTGCATCACTCATCATATCATATAGTGAATCATATATTCTTTCTCTTAACAAAAAAGAAAAGTCACTATCAAAGGAATCAACATATCTAAGTTGAGAAGCTCTAGGAGGAGGTTTTACTTTAGTAGGAATTGAGTTGTAAAATTTCATAAATCTAGCTAAAAACTCTTGTACTGTTTCATCAAGTGACCTTCTCATGTTGTTGTAATAGGTTAAAAAGTGAAGGGGTTTTTTCTTGTCACCCAACTTTTCCAGAAAACTTGTTTCAAAGGTTGAAAAATCTGGGATACTTGCTTTTGGAAGAGCTCTAAACCATTTTCTGACTGCACTTGCGAGAATTTTTGCAAACAATCTCATTTTTGAATCTTCATAATCTACTTATTCTAGGTACACAAAATCATTGAACCAGTCTAGGTGTTTTTGGGATGACACGTTGCCTTCAACATCATACAAATTACTCCTCATATTATAGTCCTGGGGTAAATCATGTAACTGAGCAGGTAGGACAAGAGGGGAAAACCTAGCTGCCATAGCTGCAGAAAGAACTTGAAGTGGCTGATTGTTCTGAGTAGGAATCACATTGGGTCTAATAGGGGCATCTGAAATTAAATCCTGGAACCTCTTCTCATCAAAGGTTATTTCATTCAAAATGGATTCAGATATAGTTTTGAACATAGTTTTCTCAATTTTCAAATCAAAATAAAGGTCTTCAATGCTTTTTACTCCATCTTTGGGTAAAGATAGATTTCTTTCCAGACAAAAAACAAGGCTTATTGGCCTTTCTTTTCTTTTGTGTACAAGTTTCTTAGGATCAGACATAGGGATTATTCCTTCTGGGTCTGGATTTATTCTGGTATGAATTCTCTTGGGAGCCATTATTTCTTGCTCAAACTACTTTATGATACTAGTCCCTTTATAATGGAGTCGTCGGGGAAAATTTAGTTTCAACCAATAAGGTGTTTGATTAACTTCCACCCTCAGGAATCAAATCTGAAGCTTTAAGTCATTATTTTCCTAGGGAATATTTCACTTTCGCCTCCCCAGAAACATCGCCAAAATGTTAGCACTCTGTAAAATTGTTCTCTCATAAAACAAACGACATAAGTAATCTACAAACCACTTTAGAGATGGGTGTTGGATCATGTTGTCATTGATGCCAATGGTTTGATTGATTGATGCCATTGATTGATGTCAAGTGATTGATTGATGTCAAAGGATTGATTGAATAATGATTTATGTAATATAATATGTAGTGTCCTTGATGAGAATGCATAGATGAAGATGGATCAATGAGTTGTCATTGATACATGATGAAGATGGAT
>ML779207.1:1531346-1572462 GCA_009831015.1 Picea engelmannii | reverse complement strand
TGTCACCTTCTATGCCGTCTTCTCCCCTGCCACCTATTCTCCACTTAACCACACGACAAGGCTCGTTTCCTTTCGCTCCTCCTCATCCTAGACAGCCGGTCCTACAACTCCCCTCTCTCCATCCACATGGTCCCTCCTCATCTCATCATCCACGCATCACCTGCCATGTGTACCACTCCCTTCCACGCCAGCCTCCCATAAATAATGTGCCCCCCATTACCATTATATCCCATCTCCTACTCCCTCCGCTTAACACCTTCCACCATGTGTCTTCCCCTGTCACATCTCCCACACCTCATCACCTCTCATCTCATCCTCACAGTTTTGGTGCCATCACCCCCATCAGACCCTCATCCACGTCCGCCATAGGGGTCCCGTTGCAGCAGTCCAACAAAGAAGCATCCAAAGAAAGGTCGCCATGTCGCCTGAGTACAGAGTTGACCGAGGTCGTTCCCAATCCCAAGGAAGTAGTTATTATGGCAGTTGAAGGTGGTTGAATGTTGTCTTCTTCCATAAATAGAAGGCCAGGAAAAGAAAAGCGTAGAGACAGACTGACAGTTCGTCCTGACAGAGCTTGCGTCTGTCAAACCACTGCAGGACAGTCAGGAGTTCGATTGCGTTTGTCATAAGTGCACGATCGTCCAGAGTCTACATCTGTAGACTGCCATAAGACATGCAGACGCAATGTTTTTAATGCAGTTTCTTGTTTTCATTGCTGTTGTTTTGTTTTGGCTATATGTAGGCATTTTTTCCATTTTTGCAGGTGTGGATGGTTGAGCTAGGCTCCCGATTGTAATGTTTTTATGAAGCGCTGGTTGCTCTAGTTATGTATTGGCATTTGAGATTTCTTACTTTATGGATGTCAACCTCTTTCCATATATCCATTTACACTGTGTTAGAACAACTCAGAATTGGAGGATCCAGTCGAGTTGCGCTGTTATAGGATGATGTAGGTTTGATTGCTGTAATAGTTTCAATGCTTCTAATCAGTTCTTGTGTTTTCTCTACACTGAAATGACTCGGAATTGGAGGATCCAGTCGAGTCACCTCTCAGTTCCTTGAAACTCTGGACCAAGAGGATCTTGTTTTCTGAGTTTTTCCTCCTCAAGCTGTCGAAGGCCTGATGCCCAAGGTAGTCTTGCTCACTCTTCTCACCAAGTCTTCCATCTATCCAACTTATACTCAACTTACTGATGAAAGTTGGATCAAGCCCTCCCTTGTTTTCTACATACCAGACCTGGTTTCTTGCGTTAAAGCCATACTTTTCCGGGTCTCTATTCATTCGAACACCCCCCCATTAAATTATTCATGACATAAAACTGATGGGCACCGGGCTCTGCTCCTGCTGCAATCTAGGAGTGACTTCTGACGCCAACACTCTGATAAAGGTAAGAATATTGAAAAGTTCTAGATCTAAAAGCTTTGTGCTTTGTAGAAGTAAGATAAGTAAATTTTTTTGTTCCAACAGTATGGATCTAGGTATGTTTTATAGATTCTATCCTAGCTTGAAAAATATGGTATTAATAGATGAAAGAAGATTTGATATGAGTAGATCTGACAAGAATAGTGAAAAATATGTTATACCTATGCATAGAAAGAATGTTTGGACTAATAAGTGTATGAAGGACCCTAGAAATAAATGTTTGCAGGTTAGCTACCATGATCCTAGTGCATATTGCAGGAAAGGATGGGGATCATTTAAAAGAAAGAGAGGATTAACCCTCTGTTACAGTTGCAGAAGACCGGGGCATCTTGCTAAGGAATGCTTGTTGTGGGTGGGAAATCCCTCCTATGGACTAGCACTAAGGGTTTCATCATGCATGCAGAAATGACCTAAAGATTCTCACTTTTTACCATCATCCCATGCCTAAACCCCCATTACTCATATGTAAATACAAGTCTCAAGAGATTAAGTTGACATACCTTATTGTTCGTGTTTGATGTCGATCCCTTTTCGCGCTTGGTCATTCTTTGAATGCAACTCTCCTCCCAATGCTGACCTACATTCACTAAAGACAAAAAAACAGATCCACATGCATTTGATCTATGAACTAATGGGTTAGAGATTTAATCAATAATACAATCAATATTCCAATAATGACAATCTCATATGGCGTGACGAGAAATGCAATTCTTTTATTAACTTCACAATGATACCTTACAATGATAAAGTCAGCTACTGCTCCTCAATCCTGGTCCTAGGTTCTTCTTCCACTGTCTTCCAACTAATTTGATCTATACTTATCTTTGCACAAGGATGGCTAAAGGTTGGGACAAAGGGAATGCTTAATCAGGTATAGTTTCTTTACTATGATTCTCCTCCTTTCAAATGGGACCCCTACCCCTTCTTTTATAGGTTAGAAGGAGATAGGTATTTGGTCGAATGAACGACTATGCATGGTCGAAAGGTTTAGTTAACTTACCCAAAGATGTGTGTTCCATCAACAACTTTCATTTTGTCGTTCTTTTGTAGGTACACGCGTGCTGTCTTAGGTCAGCTCGTGTGTACACGCGTGCAGTAATGGAGCAGGGCATGTGGGCCTTTATAAAAGGGGTTTTTAAGAAGAGTTGTTCAGTAGTGTTTTGGAAAAGAAGGAATCTGAGATGGCTTGATGCCAGGTAAGCATGTATGGTGTAAATTAGGGTTATAACAGTTCCCCCCTAATGTGTGAGGTAAGAAGAGCATTTGATGGCCGAAATACATTAACAATATTCACCAACATTCCAAACAAGTGAGCCCATGGACCAAAAATCGAGAGGTTCCTTCTGCAAAATAATAATTGTCTCACTGAGGCGGGCATACCCATGCTCGGGATGAAATAAAATCATGGATACCAATCAAATACGTTGTAGATCCATGCCATATAACTATATAAAGTGTAGTCGCGAGAAATACACAATGGAGCTACATCTCGAAATAAAAAAGATATACATGTAGAGTATCCATCTTCTAGAAGATGATAAGGCCTGATGGATAGAGATGAGGTCTTCAAAGCTTGAGCAACAACTTCAAAATCTTCAAAACTCGGGTAGGAGTGTAATATGAGTGTACAACTTCACTACCCAGAGGTCTTCGATGGCTTGTTGGCCGTGGATGTTACGCATTATTTTCGTCATCCCTATGATCGTTAATGATGTAAACCTATCTGTTTCCTTCAGAGGGGTCAGTGGCCTGAGTTCCTAAAGAGAGAAGGGAGAAGAACTTCTCCTGAGAAAAGAAATTTCTTTTTCCTATGTAAAAACCTTATAAAAAGGGAAGTTCACAGGTTTCTATATAGGCAGGGTGCGAGAATGACCCATTCTCGCAAGTTGCACTATAGCCAGGGTGCGAGGTGTTCGCAGGTTGCTCTATAGACAGGTTGCGAGAATGACCCCAGTGGAGTCACCAATTTTGTTTCAGGATAAATCCGTGAGTGCGGACACAAACCGATCTCCCTAGATCCACCTGGATCTAGAACAAAATAGGACAGAATAGGACGCTTTCCTTAAGTTTTAAATATTGAATTTACTAAGAGGCAAGAATAAGTAACATACCTTATAATCGCTTCCTATAGTCTTTGTTTCTCCCACTTCGCTCCAGTTCTCTTGTGCAGTCAAGATAAAAAAAACACAAACCAACCAAAGTGATAGAAATAGCATAAACTCAATATAAACCTATGTATGTGATCAAGGAATCATACAATAAAACACAACAAGCTTTATAGGAAAGAACCATATTACTGTATCATATTAAATGTGAAAGAGAGATTACAACCATTTCCTTGATGTCGTAAGGTCCCTTCCAACTGTCATTCGTTCCCCACACACTTTGACTCCAAGAATTCTGAGAGCATAGATCTGATGATATTCACAATCTATCTTGACAAAGCAAATCTCAAAGCCACTCCAACCAAGCTAATAATTCCAAGCCAACCAAAAGCTAACAAAATCTCATCCAATCTAACTTTCTCCATGAGAATTCCTCTCCTTTTATAAGTTGAAGAAGATAAGGTGAGGAGGTTAGGATGATCCCACTAAATCATGAAAACGATTAAGATCCAAACCATTCGGATGCCACCTCACCATAGAAGCTTCTCCTTCTAGAAGATTCACGAAAACGCTCATTTTTCCCACGTGATGGAATTCTCGCACCCTGACTATAGTGCAACCTGCGAGAATGGGTGATTCTCGCACCCTGGATATAGATAAACCTACGAACACCTCGCACCCTGGCTATAGTGCAACCTGCGAGAATGGGTCATTCTCGCACCCACCTGCGAACTTCCATTTTTATAAGGTTTTTACATAGGAAAAAGCAATTTCTTTTCTCAGGAGAAGTTCTTCTCCCTTCTCTCTTTAGGAACTCAGGCCATTGACCCCTCTGAAGGAAACAGATAGGTTTACATCATTAACGATCATAGGGATGACGAAAATAATGTGTAACAGTGGACTAGAGAATCCTGATGATCAGACTGAAGGCTTCATTGATTTCGAACAAAGACTTGATTGGACTTTGAGGATGGTTGGGCATGAGGGAAAGAGACAAACTGCAGGGGGGCCGACTCAGGCTTGGTAGATCTTCCTTTGGGAAATAGCACAGAAAATGATGAGACTAAGGCAACATGGGATTTGACATAAGTTCACGATGCAGGAGGCAACACAAACTCTCCATATGTTTGGAAGAATAACCAAAAAAAGGAGGACACAAATCTATGTAGCGAGAAAAACCTCCGAAGGTCATATTAAATCCCAGAGCTTGACGAACAAACAAAAGGATGTGCTTTGTCCAAGGGCGACTCATTGTGCTGCCAAATAAAAAGAAAATACTTTTCCCTTCCTCTTTTTGGGGTATATTTGATTTTTTTTTGTCCTTTTCAATAATGTTGGAAAGATTGAAAAAGAATGAAAGAATGCTACATTACAAAGGAGGATCGAGTGTCACAAACATACTAGTTCCAAGTGTACAGAACACAGGGATGCTCAGGGAAAAGGGACATATGAAAGAAAAGAACACTCGGGAAAAATCCTTAAGTGGCCAAAGGTGTCAAGATGCAGAGGCAAAGTGCTACAGGGCTTGCATATAAGGCATGCTTCAGATGGTTCAGTTGAGAGCAACATGGAGCCGACATTAGGTTGAAGATGCAGGTATGCAAATGCGATTAATAAAACACACAATGGTAATGTCCTTTGATGTAATTTTAACGAGCCCAGAGAAGGTAAGCTTGGTGGTTTTTCATATTTAGAGAGTTTGAAAAACGTAAAAGGAGACTCCAATAGGGTACATTTTTCGAAGGTAGTCTAATCGATTCGAAAAAGGGATAAAGTAGCATTGAAAAGACGTCTGTTCAAAACCATTTTAATGAGTGTGATAAAGACAAGATTACTCGACCATTTTTTCATTTTTAAGGAGTTTGAGAAAATCTTAACTATGGACTCCGTCAGGAATGTTCTTCTGGACCATTTTATCGAGTGTGAAAGAATAAGGTCACTCGACGATCTTTTCAATTTTAGGGATTCTGAAAAGAGCTTACCTATGGACTCCGTGGGGGTTCCTTTTTCATAAATTTAGTCCCTCAGGCCCGAAAAAGGGGTAAAATTATACCTGAGGGTACTCTTCTAGATAACCGAGGTTTCTAGCATATACCTTTGTTCATACAATTGACCATCTGGGCTGAAAAAGGGGTAAACTACTGCCAGACAGATGTTCCTTCAAATTTCAGTTTAATGAGCGTGAAAGGCACAAGATCGCTCGACAATATTTTCATGTTTAGAGGGTCATAAAAGGGATTAAAAGAAGAACTGTGGGGGTTACGACTTATGTATGAAACTGGTTCAGGTAGAGCCTGCTGCTAGGCTTAGACCAAGAGTCTCTTCGATAGTCAACTTGGAAAGTCTCCCAAAAGGGAAGAAAACACAAACCACGGTGTAAGTCCTCCCTCGGTATAGAAACCATAGTCATGGCTTCAAGGATAGCCTCATCTAAAGGCAATTCAAAATCTGAGAAATCACGCAAACGAGGGTCGATATTCCCAAAGGGTGAAGTAGGCTGACCATACTCCATATGACGATAGAGGTTCTGGCCAGGACTGGCAGAGTATATTAGCAAATAATCACAAGCACAAGGGCTTGAGGATCTACAAACAATGATATCAGTCTCAGAAGGATACTCAACCCTACTTGGACCAAGAGGGGGAAACAAGGGATTCCATGCCCCCATTGGATAAACCAATGATTCAATTATTGAGACTAATTCTCGGGAAGGCCAACATGATTTCACAGGTTCCTTCTCAGAAGCAATTGAACATCGAGGATAAGATGCCACATAATTAACCCGTGGCGGGGTAGAGTCTACACAAACACTAGGAACATTTAAAGGGGTATTCTGAAATAATGATGAATTAGGATGGTTATTATTATATGCCAATTGGTTGATAGTGACAATGCTTCCATTGTGAGGGAAATGCATCACCCGAAAGAGCGTAGACACCACAACGTTCATAACATATACATAATCACGCCTGAGAAGCATATTGAAATCTAATGGGCCTTGCACCACTATAAGATCAACAAGGACAGTCTTCCCACCTAAAGATATAGGCAACTGAGGAAGAACCCCCAAATATTCACTAGGATGTCTATCAAAAGCCATCAACTCATGCGATGAAGACACAAGCTCGGAAGATCCCAAGACTTTCCAAACCAAGGAGGATAAAATACTTGTGGAAGCTCCTTCATCCATAATACATCGATAAATGTTTGTTGAATTAACTTCAACCCTTATTTGAAAAGGTGCATAAGAAGGAAGACGAGGCTCAACAAGATCATTCCAATAAAAGGAAACCATCCTAGGGCTTGGAGGGGGTGTACTGGGAATGCCCCCATGTTCTGAAAATACTGAACCGTAAATGCTAAAAACATAGTCGGTAGACACGTCACTCCCCAACAGAAGAGTGGGATCATCCAATGACTGCATCGACATGACCACTTTCACAACCAATGGTTGAATAGGTTGTGAGACTACTTGGTATAAAGGGACCTCACCCCCCAAAAGAGGAGTGGGATCAGCCGATGATTGCATCGACATGATCACTTTCTCAACCAATGGATGCATAGGCTAAGAGACTACATGGTCTAAAGGCACCTCACCCCCCAAAAGAGGAGTGGGATCAACCGATGACTGCATCAGCGTGATCACTTTCTCAACCAATGGTTGAATAGGCTGAGAGACTACAAGTTATAAAGGCACCTCACCCCTCAAAAGAGGAGTGGGATCAACTGATGATTGCATCGACATGTCCACTTTCACAACCCATGCTGAATAGGCTGCGAGACTACATGGTCTAAAGGCACCTCACCCCTCAAAAGAGGAGTGGGATCAGCCGATGACTGCATCAGCGTGACCACTTTCTCAACCAATGGTCGAATAGGCTGAGAGACTACAAGGTCTAAAGGCACTTCACCCCTCAAAAGAGGAGTGGGATCAACCGATGATTGCATCGACGTGACCACTTTTTCAACCAATGGATGAATATACTGTGAGGAAACCTCAGTAGACTTAGAATTAGAAGAGCTTGCAGACATGGACCATAATATTTGTACCTCTGGAATACCAGGGCATAAATGAGTAAGGTGATCTCACTTGAAAAGCTTATAGGGGAACTTAGGTTTACGTCCTATCCATCTAGGTTTCTCAACAAAATCAATTCCCCCAGCATGACTAGTAGTGGTTGGTTGCACATCTCCAACATGACTTGCATAGGTTAGTGATGGGTCAATAACATGACTCACAGAGGCTATAGACCTATTGCCAATATGACTAGCAGGAACTGGACTTTTTCCCCCAGCATGACTTGTAGAGGGTGGGTGATTTCCCCCAGCATAACTTGTAGAGGTTGGGTGATGGTCTTCAACGTGACTTGTAGAGTTTGTCGACCTATCTCCAACATGACTCCCAGAGGTTGGTGATTTCTTCTTCCTATTCTTCCTCTTTCTATTTCATTTAGACTTCCTGTTACTAGTAATTGTACTTTCACTAGAGGCTGGAGAAGGAGGAGGAAAAGAATTTGTTGATGAAGAAACATCAACAGGGTGCTCATGACTTAAGGTTCTTAATTGAGAAGCGTCAAGAGCATTTGGGAAATTTGGAATGGTACCCAACCAAACTGGTAATCCCACATTCAACCTAGGAAAGTACAAAGTGGCCATCAAAGGGACACCAACGTTTCCGAAGAAAGGAAAAACACAAGAATCCCCTTGCGAAGGGGTTCCTTGGTTGGTATCATCAGGAAATTTAGCCATGAATATCTTATGCAGAGGTTCTCCCCTTGCAGGATCGTTCAAATCCGTAAAAGTCTCACACACTGACTCTGAAGAACTAGTGTTATCAAAACAACGCCTATAAAGAGGTGGCTCCTCGTTTCTAAGAGGAAGACTGAAAAGTCTTCTCAACCGGTGGAGTGGGCGGTCTACCACCCTAGGTCAGAGACCCAAAGACACAACTGACTAAATCACTATGGAAAACTAGGGAGCATATAGCACACACTAAAATTTCCTAAAGGAAAATCAAGCAAACAACTAACTAGTTGGAAGAACAGTTACACCAACCAACACTAGAGAAACTTACCGGTGCAAGTGAAACTTGAATATGGAAGCATCCTCCAGGTATACTCTGCAAATCATGGCCCGATTTCTACCATAGGTATTGCAGTATACCACCACAGTCACTTGTGTAAGTCCCTAAAATAAAGGCAACTATGTTTCCATCTCGTGAACAATCACCAGGCAGGTACAATCGATAGTCGGGTGGACCGCAATGAGTAGGGTATCAAGCCCAAAACCTATTAAGGGTATCGAAAGCAAGTGTTCCGGAAGATGATTGAGGACCTCAAATGGATTCAAGACCCATGAAGCTCCATGGAAAATGCGATCAACAGAATCCCAAGACAAGTCCTCTATATGCGTTCCCCACTACGCTTGGTCTGACTTTGGAGGGGTTATCTCCGCTACCTTTCCTCACGCGGCCTCGTGTTTAGCCCCTGTGTTAGAGGGGGGTCTCGGATAATTTCCACGTTACTGGACTTCTACACTCCTTAGCACAGACTCATATGTTTGTTTTATAGCCTTGAAGAGTTTCCTCTCCAACCTAAATCAAGGTTCTAGCCTAATCTAGTTGATGGACCCTACACACATAAAGTCTAGTAAATTTTAATTAGCGTTCTTTTTACTGGCTTGATTTACTCAAAAAGGGTATGGTAGTGCAAATAATGTTGTTAAGAATCTTGCGAAAAAATGATGAAACTTACATGAACACTGACAAAGAATGATTATATATATATATATATTTTTTGAAATGCTTTTAAAATTAGAAGAAAACATAATGCTATGCTAATTTCTTTTTCTTTTTCAAATAACAATGCAAAGAAAATGGCAGGAAGGAAAGTGATCTAACAATTTTTTTTTATATATTTTCTTCCAATCAAAGCAGAAATAACATAATATTCTAAAAGAAACTGATGAATGCACGATTCATGCCCCCCCCGGCCATGAGGGGGAATTGTTTTTCAAAATGAAACTCATTTTTCTTAAAATTTCAAGCTAAAAATAAGTTAAAAAATCTAGGAAACACAAGAAATCTTTCAATGAAAAAGCAAGCTATGCTAGAATCCAACCTAGGCTAAAACTGCTATGACAGAGACCAAGAACCCTGCGAGGTATAACTCTTGACAAGGAAAGGATGACTACCTCTCCCTAAACCAAAACATTTTCTCAATAGGCACGCTGCTGACAGTTCAACAACCATAGTGTGCACACGAGCTGTGTAAGGTCAGAGCACATGTACACGCATGTAGACCTTATGCAGGCCGTGTGTACCTCTGCAACTCTTCAAAAAATGAAATGACAAGCAATCAAGGAATGACAAAGACTAATGGTATTGAGAACCATAATCTCTTGAAGACTCAGAAACTTACTTTGACAGAAACATAAAACAATTGAAGGAAAATTTGATAGAACAAAACCAATCTGAGGTGAAACCTAAGCTACAAAACTACAAAAAACAAAGACTAGAATGAGTTCTAGAAAACCCCTGAGAAGGATTACTTCTGACAGGGGAGGGGATGATTGCCTCTCTAAAAGAAATTTTCTGAAATCATACACGTGACTGACACTTCCTTTGCTAGCATGTACATGCAGGTTGTGTGAGGGTAGGGCGTGAGTACACGCGTACAGAACTTATACAGGCCACGTGTACCTCTGTGGGTCTCGAAAAAAAGATGCAGTCAAGCAAAGAAACAAAGATAACTGGTATGGAAGACTAGAATCTCTGTTAGCTCAAACTTTTGCAGAAACTTTAAAAACAAGGAATGAAACCAGTTTTTAAAAATACCCAAGAAAAAACATTCCCAGAAACCCTAGAGATCCCTAGTATGGTTGCCAATTCTGTTGTGGGTGGGAAATCCCTCCTACATACTAGCACTAAGGGTTTTATCATGCATGCATAAATGAACTAAAGATTCTTACTTTTTACCATCATCCCATGCCTATACCCCCATTACTCATATGTAAATACAAGGCTCAAGAGATTAAGTTGACGTACCTTATTTTTCATGTTTGATGTCGATCCCTTTTCACGCTTGGTATTTCTTTGACTGCAACTCTCCTCCCAATGATGACCTGCATTCACTAAAGAAAAACAAATAACTCCACATGAATTTGATCTATGAACTAACGGGTTAGAGATTTAATCAATCATACAATGAATATTCCAATAATGACAATCTCATATGGTGGGACGGGAAAATAAATTCTTTTATTAACTTCACAATGATACCTTACAATGATAAAGTCGGCTACTTCTCCTCAATCTTGGTCCTGGGATTTTCTTCCACTATCTTCCAACTGCTTTTCTCTATACTTCTCTTTGCACAAGGATGGCTAAAGGTTGGGACAAAAGGAATGCTTAATCGGGTATAGTTTCTTTACTATGATTCTCCTCCTTTCAAATGGGACCCCTACCCCTTATTTTATAGGTTAGAAGGAGCTAGGTATTTGGTCGAATGACCAACTATGCATGGCTGAAAGGTTTATTTAACTTACCCAAAGCTGTGTGTTCCGTCAACAACTTTCCTTTTTTCATGCTTTTGTAGGTACACCCGGGCCGTCTTGGGTCAGCTCACATTTACACGCATGCAATAATGGAGCAGGGCGCGTGGGCCTTTATAAAAGGGTTTTTTAAGAAGAGTTGTTCAGTAGTCTTTTGGCAAAGAAGGAATTTGAGATGGACTGATGCCAGGTAAGCATGTCTGGTGCAAATTAGGGTTATAACAATGCCCTGGGAGAAGACCTAGTTGTCTTTGTTGCAAAGCTATGGACCATGAAGTATTGGATTTCCCTAGAATGATTACTAAGGTTGAAATAATGAATATGAGCCAAGAAAACCCTAAGGCAGATACATAATATAAGATTATGACAGAATCCCTGAAAGAATCAGAGAAAGTATTGCTACAGATGAAAGAAACCCTAAATGACCACCGACATGTCAGATTATCAGAGATATTCAAAGAAAAGGAATCCCTTGAAGAAAGAATAGGAGACTTCAACATTGACTGTGTTCTAGATAAGGAAACACATGTGAATATCATGACAAAGAGAACTTGGGAAGCTATAGGGAGGCCTTCTATGATTTCTTCCTTAGGAGGAATAAGACTATTCAAAGGAAATATGATAAACCTATGTGGAAAGCTCACCCGAATACCTATGAATGCCAATGGAACTTCGACAGAAGAAGATTTTGAGATTGTTAAATTTATTGAAAACACTGCCCCATTTACCATGCTACTAGGAAAACCTTGGATTGAAAGAGATCAGACCAGAAGACAAGAAGAAGAAGATGTTTTAGAGCAGAAGAAGAAAGAATTAAAATAATTCATGACTAGAAGGATCACACACTTGATTGATGAATAGAAGAACAGATCAAAGATATTTAACACCAGAGACCCAGATGTCGAAGTTGCAAGAACACTGGAAGACCCACAGAATATTGAAGTACCTATTCCAGTTAAAGAAGAAGGATCACCCTCGAATCTTAGGAGAGAATCTCAACAACGCGAAGTACCTATGCCAAAAGAAGATACAAATCAGAATGGAGAAAGGCCTACCGAGATGAAGCTCACTGAGAAGAAGGCTAGAAAGCTAAGTAAGAAGAGAGCTAAGATCGAAAAGTTGCAGAAGGTTCCAGAGGAAACTTCGCAGAAGGGAAATTTGCAAAATTGGAGCTTCACCGGGATATTAGAACAACGACACATGGAACTTCACCATGATGAAGAAATATAGCCGTTGGGGACATTATAACCATTAAACCAATGCTCCAAATGGGTAGAAATAAATTTATGGATAGACAACTTGCCATTCGACTGTTGGGACCGTGCCATAATGGACATAACAAAGTTAATCAAGGATTTGTACCTGTTGCAAATGACCCGTTACTGAGTTACCTATTTATCCCGTCGTGCTATGCACCAAGATCACTTTATCCAATCATGAATTTGAGCTCATAGACTTGTTGATTTTACAGAGTGGTTATTGCGCTATTGCCTTCTATCCTATTGCAATGTCTAACTTACCTTCCGAACCCGAGATTGTTAACTCCGAGTGTGTATGTCAGACGAGTTGAGCGCTGAAGAGAAAATTGTTGAAGAAGTTTTGATCGACCTCATGACTGAGAGAGTCATGTCGATGTCTATAGGTGTACAAGCATCATCAACGTGAGGAATGCCAACCTCTTCGTCCACTGCTCGCGGAGCTAGACCATCCATACCATCTGATGAAAAGCGAACCAAGCACATGGATGATCTAGAGAATGCCAAATTGATCCCGAGTATATTTCCCACCTCTAAGCGGCACAGTAAATCAAGACAGTGTGCCCAGGGATTTCAAATACACCTTGGTTACGACGTACCTCCCAAAGGGGATACGCACAGTTCGAGCAGACCAAGATAAGATTGCTGCGTTAAAGTTTAACAACTCCAACCTTGGAGATCACAAAGTCTATAACATGCTCACCCCACATAAGTACCTGAACAAAACTAAAGGGAAGAATTCAAAGATAATCCCCCAGTCGTGGACTATGAACCTTGCGCAGTCCACCCTGCTGAACGTCATGAGGATTGCTCACTTCGGACGACACCAGGAGGTGAATGCATGTGTCAAGCTACTGTTGTCTTGTTACCATGGAGGTTATTTGTGGCTAAAACACCTTATAACAGTTGATCCTATGCTGATCAATCACATCATGGGCTTGAGTATGCAAGGACCCGACCCACAGGAGTTTTACCCAGGAAAAGCCATGGATCACACTCTAGCACAGAAGATCAAAGACACTTACGACGATGTTGAGAAGGGCACACAAGGCTACAAGGTAGATTCTATCCAGAGTGGCGTAGTGCACCTTGCCTGTTAGTTTATTGCAGGGAAGTTAGTGCGAAATAATCAACCCACCCAAGTCACCGAAATAGTGCAAGCCACCCAAGGTTTGACACAAGTACAAGGAGTATTTGTAGAGAAATGCAGTGCTGTAGAACAGGAAAAGATTTCTCTCCAAGCGAAGTTTGATGAATAAAAAGCACAACTACAATAAGAAAAATAATAGTTTCTCCCGAAGCAACTCGAGGTAAAAGAAGCGGTCAACAGAGCACTTCGATCTGTGACAGTCTTAGAAATCAAGGTAGAAGACTGAGCTGCACAATAGGTGAACCAACTCGCAGAAGCCATCCGACAACTACAACAATGCATATAATATTTGGATCTATGCACTGTACTTGAGACCCCACAAGATGTAAGAGACCAAAGAGAAGAAACTACCCAGAGCGTAGTTGAAAGGCTAAAGGATATTACCCTATAATGCAATAAACTTATCGATCGCAGTGACCAGACCTATGAAAAAATCATGGAGAACCTAGAATTGAAGGCACTGGAGTCGCAAGTCCAAGAGGCAAAGTATCAAGCCGAAAATATATAGGTGCAGCTGAAGTCCCTGTCAGCTATGGAAAGAATGAAGCACTCCCAATAGAAATGAACTGCACAGTAGCAAATCCATACTATCCAGAGAAGCGTTATGGAGGTAACTGAGAAACACCAACCCGTACAAGATAAGGCCTATCAATTTTTTATAGAAGTAGAAGGCCAAGGAGCATAGCTAGAGCAGGTTGTCACTACAACTGAACAACGTCTAGAAGGGCCTATCAATGATGTTGTTATCCAAGAATTCATAGAACAGGAGGCTGTAGAACAACAACAAGTCGAAGAAGCTCGAGTCAAGCTTGAGGCATTAGAAGTAGATCTAGTCAGACCAGAGTTTCTTGGGATGAGTCACATGTGAGTGTTGGGGGCCTGTTGGCCCTTGACCGAGTTTTTGGAGATTCTTAGTCATGTTGACCTATTTTGGGACTTTGACAGCTTGTTGAAGATGGAGCGCAAGATGAAGCAGAGATCGCGGGATATCAGGCCATTTTTGGGTCTTTTTTGGGATTTGGGAATATGTAATGGGTATGGGATGTCGGCCCATGGGTTTACCCATGTTTAGGCCTATTTTGTATGTATAAATATAAGGCTAGGAAATGTAATAAGAAGTGTGTGCAAGTTAGCTAAGTGCTAAGAGTTGGATCAGTGTGATCAAGAATTGTAAGGCTTCGTGCATACTGTGTGAGACTTGCAGAGCTAAGTGCAAGTCATTGTAAGAGACTGTGAAGGGCTTTGTGCTGTAATGCAAGGAAGGAGGATCTAGCGAGTTGCGCAGATACCTTGTCCTATGCGGATTAGGACTTTTGTGGCTCTGTGCATGTAGATGACTGATTGAAGCTAATAAATAAGAAGAGTTGGTGGATGTAGCCCCAAGGTGGGGGTGAACCACGTAAATCTGTGTTATTTTTCTATGTGCAATGTTATGATGTATTTATGTGTTATTTGCTAAGTGCTTGATAGAGATAGATAGATAGATTTGTTTATTCTTTGTGCTTATGATGAATCTGGATGTTAGATATGATATAGGTGAATGTGCTTAGTGCTTAAATCTTCTAGATCTGATCCATTTCTTTATGCTAAGTGCTTAAATACATTATATTAGGGTGAATGCTGCGATGCTTTTATCTGCGAAGTAGATATTGCGTAAACAATGATGAACTAACGGTGCTATGTGTTCTATTAAGTGTTATAATCACAGATCTGTTTTGCAGCTAAGGTTACAGACACTGGAATCCTGTAACCACCCCTACCTCTACCTCGAGTGAGACTTCATCTGCTTCGCAGGTGTTGACGAAAGGGCCAGTAGTTAGGGTTTTTTGGTGCACTGTTGTAGTGTTGAACCTTCTGTCTACCCCAGTGCCAACATTTTGCGAGGAGTGTAGGGATTATGTAGGGCTTATATGGTGCAATGTAGTGTAGTCTATAAGAACAATCTTTATGCCAAACCTCAAAATGGATAGTACCATATCTTGTTCATAAGACAAATATTATTTGTATGTTTCCTTTGTGGTGGCTCAAGCCCTCATACATGATGCATGACAATGAAATGTAACAATTTGACTATCGAATGATAATTCTATGTCACATGCAAATAATGAACTGACTTATAAGCTAGCAAATGAACTTTGACAATCCCTTATGTCCCAAGCATCATTTGATTGGTAGGATATTTATAGATTTCAAGACTCTTATCTCTGAAAGGAATGTTTCTCTAGGGGGAAGACATGACACACATAACATGAATGAATAGTTAATTGAAAAAGTTCTTGTATGTAAATTGTAATGATGAGACTCATAACACTACAACCTATATCTAACAAAGACTAGTTAGCAGTCCCCAATGTTAATAATTCACAACACATGGGATGAGTAACCACACATTCTATCATATATTTCACTTCCATTTTAGGGGGCTCACCACACCTAATGGTGTCCTGCTAGTTTATTGTTATTCTTATTAAAAATGACTTAACCTACCTAACCCATCAACCAACCTAACCTACTCCATTAACCCACATAATGTACTTACACCAATAACTTACATACTGTACCCCTTTGACCCACAACCAACATAATCCACTAACCTAATTAATAGACATACCAGCTACCCCACCTAATACAAAAAACTATCCCACCTAACCCACTAAACCAACCTACCTAATACACATAACTCACATAACCTACATATCCCAAAAACTATGTAACCTTCTCTATTAACCCAACCAACCTACTTACCCCACTAATGCACCTAACTCACAATACTAACTCAACTAACCCACTTAACCTACCTAACCTAACCCATTTGTATAATTTGGTAGGATCTTGGTAGCTTTCAATATTCTTATCTCTTATATCTTAGCACATGACGACCGTTGGGGACAATTTGAAAAAAAACAATAAAATTACAATTTTTAAAGGTAAAATCTGACATTAAGGCCAATTTTTTGGGTGGCGTCAGAGGATGCCTTCGAATTCTGTGTTCAAATGTAGTTGTGTTACACCAATTATTCTTTACATAGGGATTATATGGTGCAGTGGAGTGTAGTCTATCAGAACAGTCTCTATTCCAAACCTCAAAATGGATAGTACCATATCTTGTTCATAAGACAAATATTCTTTGTATGTTGCCTATGTGGTATCTCAAGCCCTCACACATGATGCATGAGCACCAAAGATAAATGATATAGCATAAGGTCACCCTTCATTAATTTTATCCCTTGATTATGTCTTAGGCCACGATAAACATCGACCCTAGAGCACCAAAAAATCTATAGATAAGATCCATGGTCCATGACATAATTAGGGTTCATGAGCCATGCATTGGACCAGAAGCCAACATGCAAGCCCTATCTAGGAAATTTTTGTCTTGTGAGTGGCCGGAGTTGGTGGCCATTTTGATATTTGTAACATCAGGTATGTTTCTTTGGGCCTATTCCTTGTCCTATGTAGGGGATATTTAGCTTATAAGTGAGATATTGAGGATTGGTGCATTGAGGATGGCTCTTGGTGCCCATGTAATAGTTTAAATCCAAAAGATAGTGTCTAAGATTATAAAATTTGTCTCTAAAATATCATGGACATGTGTGTTCCCTTAGGCCATAAAAAATTCTCTAAATAGGCAATATATGGTTCATGAGTTCAATATGGTGTCCATTTTAATGTGTCATATTTTGGGTACAAATTTAGTAGTGCTTGCATGTCCTAGCCCCACCCATTTTTGTGAGCAAAAGTGCACATGAAAACAAGCATGCCAATAGAGAGATTTAAACATTGGTGTGGTAAATTTTAAGAACAATTGGGAATACACTCATCCAAAACAAAGTAAAATGTACAATTGATGTCCATGAATGTGCATTTGAGCAAAACACGGTTTACAAAGATGAATTGATTATGGTAATACCCATGAAAGTTTTCTAGCATGGTTATATCTTGCAATGCTTGACAATCATTCAGAATCCATGGCTCCAATGCAGGGATGATTTTAAGGATGGGAATTTATTTTAAAATTTAGAAACCTTGGTGAATCTTACTAATCCTTCATATGCCTACTTTAAATGTTTGGCGATATTTTTGTAAAAATATTCAAATTTATAAGGATTTTATATAGTTTTTATAAAATTTCAGCGATTTTTAGGGTAAATTAATTTTATCCCATAGAATTTGGGCGAATCATTTTTAAAATAGCGAATCTCATTTTTGGAAAAACCATGGAAAATTAGCCCATGAGCGAAATTTAGCCCCTAAAATCATCCATGCTCCAATGTGTCTATAACTTGAGGATGCATACCACTCACATAATGGAAAATGAAATGCTATCAAGGTCCAAATAATTTGGCATCATAACCCACCCACTCTATAAGTCTATGAGGACTCAAGTCACAAATTTACAAGGAGGAACCATAACATAGATACTTATAAGGGGATGTTGGCTATAAAGGTCTAAACAAGTCCACACATACCCACTACATTTCCTAAATAAGAATGCACACATTTATGAGTTGTGAGCTAACCAAATATTGAATTAAACAGGGCCATTAAATTTTTGAATATTTTACCATGCAATGCATGTAGAAAATATCAGATAAATTCCATCATCCATAAAATGGTAAACTAATGGTTTTGACTAGATTTGATGAGGTACAAAAATACCATAACATGATGTGATGGGGTGCATGATGTATATAATACATGAATTGATGATGTTTCAAAGTATGACTAATTAAATACAATAGGTGAGGAAAATTAATCTGATAATGATTCCCCCCTGATGTGTGAGGTTAGGAGAAAATAATATAGTCTAAATACATCATGTTTTTCTCACCCAAATGTCATGAAAACACAATATTGCTGAGAGTGAGAAGAGCATCTGAGTATAAAGGATTGTCTAAAAACTAGTAATGGATAACACTTGCAAAACAATTAAAAACCACAATGTGGGGTGTCAATGAGGCGGGCATACCCATTCTCATGAAGACGTCTCAACAAAGTTCAATATATGATCATGGGACACATAGGATCAATATAGGATCATAGGATCAACAAATTTCAATGGTATTCAAGTAGAACTAGGACATATGAACCATCAATGTGTTTGAATTTCAATCGTGTGATGATGAGTTGGCATTGAGCATGTGAGAAACTACCAAATCAAGGATCAATGATGACTCTCCTTGCCTAGTGAAGAGACAATGACATGTGATGAATCACACCCTATCATATACCCATTTGATACAAATCGCTTGTGAATCCTTAGAAAAAACCAACAAAGCCAACTCAACTTTTAGAATTCAATTTAGTGATCACCAGGTAAGAGGGTCTTGACCTCCTCTTTAGTTTTGTCCATTAATTTTCCTATATTTAGGCTTGTATGACCCTTATAAAATACCATTAGGGTTTCTGTAAGTTCATATAGGGTTAGAGGAAAAAACAAAGCAGGTGCACAATTATTCCATCTTTAGTTTCCTGTGTCACACAAGGGGTGAACTAGATTACTACATGAAGTTACTATGAAGATAGTGTCGTGACATGAAAATATTCAAGATATAGGTGTGCATTGTGTAGTGTGAAGGTAAATATCCCCATGCAAGGACACTGTGCAATTCTTGGATGGAAAATTGTGCAATGTGCACAATTATGAGGAAAAATTATGCGTACATGGCACAAGAAATAAACTATTATATGTGTAGTACTGATGGTGGTTTTTCCCTTTCATTTTGATTGGTAAATGAGCATATTCACTAGAGGGAGAGGGATTTTAAGGATATATGGAATGATATGGTTGGGAAACCAGAAGTGGGGAGTCATCTTGCATGGTATGGGTTATTCAAGCTACTTCAAAACCCTTTTATGTGTGACAATGAGGTGTTATTAAGGAGGATCAATAGATTTTGGTATCTTGATGGGGAGTGTTTTGAGTTTTATGGAAAATGTCTAGAGTTGGAACTATTGGAAATCTATTTCATGATTGGTTTTCCCTTCTGTGAATAGGTGGGAGATAGTTGGCCCCAACTAGCAGGGGGTAGGACCTTGGAGGAATTGATCAAGGTTCACTGTGAGTGAGGGATGAAGAAGGTTGATGGTGCCATCCTTATTGGTGTGACATAGTCTAAGGCGATGTGAGATATGGTGACCATGGTAGTGAAAATATTGGGATCTTATGGCCCACATGATTTCTTGGGTGGCCATATGCTGACGGGGGAGAGAGTTCTATAGGGAAAACATTTTGGATGGCCCCAAATGTTACTAATTATTCTAAGGAGGAATTTGACGATTTGTTGATGACAAAGTGGGGTTAAACTTGGCTTAGGTATACTTTTTTATTCTTTGAGAGAATCTCAATGCTTATATCACACCATTTAGTTTGATCAGGAAGGACCTAGGAGCCTAGAATGTAGTGATGGGGAGAGTTGATGAGCCTAGGATGTATAATTATATAGTTGTATAACTAACATTAATTACATTGTTGTATAATGTTGTATTATATAATATGATTTATATATTATATATAATATAATACATAATATATATCCAAAATAAAAAAAAACCAATCCATTGTTAACTCTTGCGCTCGCAGCCTCACCTCGCGCTCACAGCCTCACCTCGCGCTCACAGCCTCACCTCGCGCTCCCAACCTCACCTCGCGCTCACAACCTCACCTCATGATCAACAATACCCTATCTCACGTTGCCATATTCTATATAGAGAAGAGCTGAAGTTGCGCACCCATTGGAGCCCTATCTCACCTCACCACATTCTTTCTAGAGAAGAGCCGAAGCTACGACATTGGAGCCCTATCTCACCTCACCACATTCTATCTAGAGTAGAGCCAAAGCTTCTATATTGGAGACAAAGGAGAGATGGAGTTGCTACATTGGAGACATAGGAGCCCTAGTTCGAGTGACAGAGGTGCCCTAGCTCGAGAAATGCCGCCAAAATCATCGGTAAGTGAATAAAAGATATTGGTGGTAGAGAAAAATCTTCCTGAAGAATCCCATTGGTTGGAAGCCATAAAATTTCAATATCTAACACTCCGTACATGAAATAGCTCCAGAAATTTGGCATATCTCATTTTTATTTATTTGTAAAGAACATTTTGTACAAGAAAATTCTTGTTGTGCAATCTAGCCTTAACACCATGGCCAGTTATAAACACAAAATCTTGTGCCTTAGAAAACCTACTTTCCTCTGAATTTATCCTCTCAAACTTTTGGAATACTCAACCACAACCTTTGCCAAAGGATTCTCACTGTTTTCCTGGAGCATAACCCAATATTAAATTTAGCTAATGAGACATATAATCCTTTAAATATTAACATAACCAAAACTATAGAATGATTGTGAAGACAAATTTAGGTAAAGATCAATCAATATTATGTTTGTAATAGTTGGATATACATGAATTCATCAATGTGCATCCAAACAACCCCTATACTACCACTAAAATACCAATAACAACAATGACGTCAATCACATAGGCCACCCAAGAATTAACTAATCCGAACTTAAAAAAATCAGGTAATAAAAAATAAAGTTGCAAGACCTACCTCTGCTGCAACAACAATTTCATAGAAGTCATGCAGGACCATGTTTTTCATAAGCTTAGTGTTAATAACAATAGGTTTTCCAATAGTGAGTGTCCCTGTCTTATCAAATATAATGCAGTCCACCTATGGACAACAAAATCTCCATTCATCAATGAACCTTTTCTTTTAAAGACGAACATAACCAGACTCAGAGAAGTACTTCTCTAACTCTAGAAACCTAGTTCATATTCAATCAACAAAAAGGTCTTTTGCCAATATATCACTTACTTTATGTGCAGTCTCAAGGGCGTTTCCCCCTTTGATGAGAACACCTTCTGTGGCTGTTACACATAAAAATTACTCAATATGATGATGGCCTAGTGTCATTACTACCAATGTCGCAAGTGTCGCATTTCACCCACAAGTCTCACAAATATCATACTGTCATCTTGCTTATGTCGTGTCTCGGACGACATTATCAAGAACACTTGCAAGACACCTCAAAAGACTGGTTTTGAAGAGGAGAAGTCATTTGACAAAGAGTACAAGTCTTTTTCCATGGAAAAAGCCACTCAAAAATCAATTTTGGAAGGCAGTGCTCCCCTATACACTATCAGGGAGTGCCAACGCTCTGTGACCTCTTTTGGGGGAGAGTTCCAACACTCTGTGCCCCATTCTAAGGGAGCGCTGGCCTTTTTTGAGAAAATTTTTGGATTGTTGAGAGAAATCACGGAAGAATCCCTTCATATTTGGAGTTGGTTGGTTTCAGATCTGAGGTCAAGGCTCGATCTTAGGGAAGATACACAACTAAAGGAGAAGAATCCTCAACTTATCCCAATAATATCTTAAGTGGTTAGGCCTCTCCAAGCCTATATAAGGAGGCCTCTTCATGGTGAAAGAGGAAATAGTGTAAAACATCAAACTTAAGATCTCATAAGGGAGATATCATTGAAGCATCATCATTCTGTGTGTGGATTATTTGAGCAAGGGTATGGAAAAAGAGAGCTTGGTGAATCTGCCGGACCTACATCTATGGATGTAAGCATTTCACTTTGTTTTCATTAATATAAATCTATGCTTTCCTTGTTTCCTTTAAAGTTTGTGTACATTTCATGAACTTGTTTCTTTTATAGATCCATTATGAAGCTAATCATGGTAGATTAGGAAGTATGTTTCATTGTTGTTGCTCATTGTATTACAGGACCTTTTGAAGAACTTGGAGATCAAGATCAGCCTGGATCGAGCAAGGAAAAACGTCAGTAAAAGGTATTTACCCTTCTTCCTTCTTCTTCTTTGAATAGTTTAGCTTCATGAAAAGGAATTTCGGTGTCCACAATAACACTTTTCTATCTTGGTCTTAGGATTATAGAGCCCAAGAGAGAATCCACTTGTCCACAGGGGGATTTCTCTGTAACAAAAATTGGCGACCATACTGGGGAGGGACTTTGATTTTTGATTCCTTTCCTAGATATTGTTTAGCCTTTGCTCATCTTTGAACTTTTTCATACTGTGTCTCTAATTCTTAGAGATGTGTTGATTGGCTATGTACCTCATCTCATACACTTTAAATTTATGATTTTGCTTGAATTTTTGGATTTCTGAGCATTTTTATGAATTTTTAGTGGCCATCGCCCCCTACCTCTTCTACCAGAGCACTGGCACTCCCTTCCGAGCTTACACAGAGCGTTGAAACACTCTAGTGCCTTTGAAACCAGAGCGCTGCCCATTTTCTGTTAAAATCTTGTAGGAGCTTAATCTTTGAATTCATTTTCTTGCCGTTTTCAATTACTCATAGTCCTTACAACCTTAGTATATCTTTGTCTTGGCATTCAACACTTTGCTTTCTGAGAATTGATCACCTTTTGTTTGGAATTTTGATATTTTTTCCTTACCTTGAAGTCACTCTTTGTATTTGACGATTTAGAGTCAACTTACTCTTTTCCTCTCATTTATCTGACTGAGTGAAAGCTTTTTTGAGGAAATTCAAAGGTCTATGCACATTTCCATTTGATCTTTGAATTCATCTTGTCCAAGCCTTTTTCCTTCTTTTTGAGATTTTTGGTTTTCTTTTTGGATTTGATTTTTTTTGTGTTTCTTGTTTGATCAAACGAGAGTGTGTTTTTGTTTTTGTGAAGTTTGATTCTGATTGTCTAAATCTCATTGATCTTAAATTATGAACGAAATAGGAAGCTTTACATCAGATTGATTACCATTCACACATAAAGAAAAATGATACATTTTTATGATTGTTTTTGGATATTAGAACAAAATGTTATGAAATTTTTAGCATTATACTGGATTTGATTGAGAAACAATTGCATGAGGATACAACATCTTAGTGTTTGACAATGAAAATAACATTTTTCTCCTTCCCTTAAATAGGCATTCATTGAAAGAATGATTGTTTATCATTTATTATGCATTTGTTTTGGATTGAGTCATTATACCATCAAGTTTCACTTTCGTACACCCCCGAGTAAAGAACAACTGCAAAATTAATGCTAATTAAAATTGATCTAGAACTTTTTGTTTTAGAATATTCCACCAACATTAGACTAGGATTAACACTCTGGATTAGGATGTGAGTACAACTCTCCAAAGTATTCAAAAAAAACATTAGCATCTTGCGAGAGGGAGGGAAAATCCAATTATCGTATAGGCTTTCTGAGATCCCCCTCTCACACAGGGATTACACACAAGGTCGCGTTCAGGAGAGTTACGAAGATTATCCCTCCGTGGTTCAACCATTTGTAGTAGTTAGATCGTATATTGGGGTTTCTTCTTGAGGTTCAAATTTTTTCATTTGGTCTTGGTTCTTTGTGAATTCCAAATCCATTCGATGTCCTCTGGAGTTCTACTAGTCCACTTGTACTTAATTCTCTCGAAGGATTTCAGACTTGTTATCCTGCCCATATGTTCGGACTGGACTGTCGACTGTACCCACCTAGGGGATGACTGCAAGTTGGTGTCCTTAGTAGCCATAATATTTAGGTACGACCAATAATGTCATCACCTTTTTAGACCAAATGTTGATTGGTTCTCACTCGAACCCTAGTATCCAGATGGACCATTCTACTATGGTCCCGCATGTTGCTACAATCCCCACCGGAAGTGTGACACCATCCTAGGCTTCGATTGGAATACTACTTAGACCAAATCTATCAATTCCACTTGGGTACAAAGCTTTGAATCCTTCCATTACCAACACTACCCAGGTTACACCCAGAGGTTCTATCCCTACACCTTTGTTTGGAGGAATCGGTCTTGGTGGCTCTAATTTGGTTGGAGTCTCCGGTCATTCATTTTATGGTTTCTAGGTCCCTCTGGGAACTCAACCTCATGATGGGAGGAAATATCCATTTGGGAGTCAAAATCAAATGGGGACACAATCTCAGCTTGGGGGGAAATCTCAGATTGGAATCCCTAACCTGTCATATGGGGAGAATGTGACACCAAATCCTTGGCACATTCCTTTTTCAAGAAATCCACTATTGCCTGGGGGGAAACATCCCCAAGGACAACAACAAACTTATCCTACTTATGGAAAAAATGTCTATCCACCTTATGGGAAAACCTAGCAACCGAATTATAATCCTTAGAACCCATCAGGTTATCCTCCATATCCACATGTTTCTCAACCATCATCAAATCCTGTTTATTCTGGTCAGCCACAACCGAATGTAGGAGGACCTACTAGATATGATTATCCACCTAAACCAATTTACGGTCATATTGGTGTTCCCATTCCGCACTGGTATCATTCTCACATTAACCGACAACTACCATTTCTCGCGACTCTGGGTCTCCCAGACTTGTCTCGGTTAACCAATGATACTATATTGCATTATCCTTTTTGGCGAGTCATCCTTGCTAAATTACCTTCCGATATTCCAAAATTTGATGGTAAAGCTGGAGAAGGCCCGAACAATCATGTGATGCATTTCCATTTATGGTGTTCATCGAACTCTTTAATGGACGATTCTATCCATTTACATATTTTTCAACGAAAACTTACGGGCTCAACAACCAAGTGGTATATCAAACTTCCACGTGGTTTTTTCCAAGATTTAACTCCCTTGCCATGTCCTTTCTCACACACTTTCAACTACCCATTCGATATGAGATGGGTACTGAACTCTTGAACTCCGTTTGTCAGACAAACTCCGTGCATATCTCTGATCATATTCATGAGTGGAGACGACGAGGAGGGTTGATCAAAGTAGTCATTCCTGACCAATTATTGGTGGAATGGTTTACTAAATCACTGTTACCCTCTATTGCTCGGGATGTCACCATGGGTGGTGTAGTCACCAAGGAAGAGGCCATTTCTTGGGCTCAGTACTTAGATTTTGTTTATTACCAATCTGGTACTTTGTATGAGTTAATCCCAAATGCTACCCATGAAAATACTGATCCATCTAAACTATCATCCACATCACATGCAGATGGAGTTATCAGCTCCGTTAAAACCCAATATGTTTCCCAGTTGACTGGAATGGAAAATTGATCTGCTCCAGCATCCACTCCCAGTTCGACCACACCCTCCTCTACCTCCCCCCAAACTCAAATCTCTGAGGTGAATGCAATTCAATATGCCCCTTCACAACAATCCAGAGGTAAGAAGAAGACAAAGAACAAACCAAAGAAGAATAATAACAATGAACAATTGAAAGCTCAAAACCCACCACCTGCTACCGAAAATCAACCACAACGGAAGCCAAAATTCCCATGTCTTATTTGTGGTGATGATCACTACAACCGAGACTGTCCACATCGTGATGAAGTGGCCAAATGTTTTAAGGGAAATTCCCAACCTGCCATGCATACTCAACCTTTTCCTCAACAACAATCTATGGTTTCTCAAACCCCCTCTCCAAGGGTAAGTTCCAAGCACCCTTTTCATGATGAAGCCTCGACAAGTTCCCATATTTATATATTTAATGGAATTGATTTAACCACCCGCTCTATGACATATGACACACTAGTTAAACCTGACAAAGGAACGGTCACTAACGGTACTTTACCAGATCCATCACCATCCTTCGTTAGTCCCATCTGTTAGTCCTCCATATGGACCACTTCAGATCGAGAAACCTACATTCAAATCTATATTACGCCCTCCTAAGAGCACTATCCATAAATCTACCTTTAATCCTAGTTCACGTGCCACCCAGAACTACAACATTGTTGAAGATTTGGCTCAAGCACCATGTGCTATGTCTGCATTAGAAGTTCTACAACACTACCCCAATCAACGTAGAATGCTCTTGGCTTCTATTGGTGCTTTTGATCCTGAGTTGTCCAACAATATCATGTTTAACCTGGACAATTATACATCTTGACTCTCCCACCAACTTTATTTCCAAATTGATGTTGTTGTTGAGAATCAACAAATTCACCGAACCATCTTGGATGAGGGAGCCTCTACTTGTGTCATGTCTTTATCATGTTGGAAATGTTTAAAATCACCTGCACTTAACAAATCCCCAACGATGTTACGAACATTCGATGGGAGAGGTTTTCATCCCCATGCACTCTTGCAGTCCCTATCTATCCAGTTGGGTGGAAAAACCATCATTGTTGACGTCGCGGTGGTCGATGATCCCGTCAATTACAACTTGTTACTTGGAATAAGTTGGTTTTATGCTATGAATGCCATTGCTTCATCGGTGTTTCGATGTGTACAATTTCCTCATCAGGGAAAATTTTTCACTGTCGATCAGTTAGATTTTTGTACACCCGACGCTCATGCTCCCGCTACCAACAATATTCCATTCTTGGGAGATCATAAGATTACATATGAAAGTGTTGGTGTAGGCTTGTTTAAAGATTCCACCCTCATGGGTACCTTCCCTGCACCACTTCCTCCTACCAAGCATCATATTGCCACAGTCAATATGATTTCGACTACGACTTATAAGTCTTTGGAATCATCTGATCCCTGGATTGTTCCTAGTCCTCTAGAGTTCGATGTGCTAGGTGAAACCATGCCACTTAGTCCAGCCGAGGCTTCATACATTTCAATTCAATTAGCCTCTCCCTCTTCGAATGACCAACATCTCTTGGCACCCTACACCTACTCGATGCCATATTGGTTAAATTCCTTGACGTCTGCTTTTGATTACAATTGTCAAATATTTCCATCCGACGAATCTATCATGGAAATGCTTAGCATTGATGATGTACCTTTGGATGATAACCATCATCGATCCTCTTTTCTTCCACATCTTGAAGAAATACAGGAAGATATACACTCTATCTTCCCCCCCGATGTTGTCCACTTTCCACTATCACCCATACTTACGCGAGATACTATTTCTGAGGGGAATTTAGGCACATTACCTGTACGGTCGTTATTGACATTTTGATCAAGGAAAGTGTCATGGAAAATATTAATCTCAGTGTTAATTGTTCGCCTGAGGAAGTGGTTTGTTATACTGCTTTATTTAAAGAATTTCGTGATGTCTTTGCTTGGAGCTACGAGGAAATTCTAGGGATCGATCCTTCGATCATTGTGCACAATATTAAAACCTACCTAGGTGTAAAACTTGTTCGACATAAACTCCGCCCAGTCCATCCTAAGAAGACCGCGACTATTAAGGCAAAATTTGAGAAATTATTGAAATCTGGCTTCATCTATCCTGTCCCTTTGATAAAATGGGTTTTGAACATTGTTCCAGTTACTAAGAAGAAAGGGACCATTCATGTCTATGCTGATTATAGGGACCTCAATAAGGCTTGTCTGAAAGACAACTACCCTATGCCCTTCATCGACTAGATTATTGATAATTGTGCACGTAGCGTGATTTTCTCTTTCATGGATGGTTTCTTAGGGTACAACCATATTGACATTTTACCTCCTGATCACTATAAAAAAAACCTTCATCTTCCCGTGGGGAACTTTCACCTATCAGAAACTACCATTTGGCCTAAAAAATGATGGTGCTACATTCTAGCGGGCCAATTCATACACTTTCCACAATATCAAACAAATTGCGGAACCTTACCTCGACGATTTACCCGCCCATTCGTCCAGTAGATTAGACTATTTTGGTCATCTACATGCTATTTTTCTTCGTTGCTGATTCTACCGCATTCATTTGAGCCCACATAAATGTATCCTTGTTGTTGAATCAGGTTGAATCCTCGGCTTCATGGTTTCCAAGGACAAGATTCAGGTGGATCTCTTAAAATTAAGGCTATCCTTGCTTTACCTCCACCTAATAATTTGACACAACTCCAAAGTTTGTAGGGGAAATAAAACTTTCTTCGCCGTTTCATTTATAACTACACTGATATTACCAAAGGATTTATGCGATTGTTGCAGAAAGGCACCCCTTTCATATGGGATGACACTGCTCAACAATCTTTTACTGCTCTTAAGCATGCATTGACCAATGCACCTCTGTTGCATCCTCCGAATTATACGCATGACTATATCCTTTACTTAGAAGCCTCTACTTCCACTATTGCTATGGTGTTAGTTCAAGAGGACCCTATCGGTGAGGAACATGTGATATATTATTTGAGCAAAACTCTATCTGGTTCTGAGCTCTGATATTCACATGTTGAAAAGTTGGCTCTGGCAATTGTCATCGCTGTCCATAGATTTCGTCATTACATTTTTCTACGCACCACCATAGTTATAGCAGAATCTAACCCCATGTATCACATTCTGACACGTCAAGTTCTTGGGGGAAAATATTCTAAATGGATCGTCATCCTTCAAGAGTTCGATCTCGAATTTGTTAAGTCCAAAGCTAAAACATCTTTGGTGTTTGCAGAGCTTATTTGTGACTTTTCCCATGTTTATGAAGATACTGAGCCCAAATATTCTTTCCCCGATGAGACTCTGTTCCTCATCATCACGTCCGACCCTTGGTATGGAGATAACCTTATTTATCTCCAGACCCAACGTTTTCAGCCTGATTTCTCTCATGAAGAGCGTCGTCGTATCCGTCACCATTCTCGTCTTTACCTTATCATCGGTGACACTTTGTATCACCGTGGTATTGATACCATCCTTCGACGATGTTTGACTCATGAAAAGGGTGAACATTTTCTTAATAACTGTCACCTTGGAGCATGTGGTGGTCATTTTTCTGGGATGGTTACAACTCAAAAAATATTACATGCCGACTACTTTTAGCCCTCTATTTTCAAAGATTGTATTAAGGAAATAAAAAAATGCCCACCCTGCCAAGTTTTTCACAAAAAGGCACACACCCACATTGCTTCGATGTATCCCATTATTTCCATCGGCCCCTTTGCTAAATGGGGCACTGATTTCATGTAGTGTAATCCTACCTCAGTCGGGGGGCACAGTTATATAATCATCGCCGTTGATTACTTTACAAAATGGGCTGAGGATATGCCTACCTTTCTGAATGATGGTCGTACTACAACTCTTTTATTTTTTAACCACATCATCACTCATTTTGGTGTTCCACACACCATTGTCACTAATCATGGTTCACACTTTCAAAACCAGATGATGAGTGGGTTGCATGCCAAACTGGGTTTTCTCCATGAGAACTCATCCCTGTACTATCCTTAAGAAAATGGACAAGTTGAAGCCATCAACAAGGTCCTTAAAACCATTATTCAAAGTATGGTAGGGGAAAACAAGACATCTTGGAATTTAAAAATTTTCCCCGCTCTCTAGGCTTACCATAATTCAGTGAAAACTACTACTGGATTCACTCCTTTCCAGCTAGTATATGGCATAGAATCTATTTTACCGATCGAGTGTGAAATTCCCTCATTGAAACTCAAAGTAGAAATGCTGCCTCATACTTATGCTGAAGAAGAACGCTTCTTACACTTGACTAGGTTGGATGAAACACATCATGATGCCGCTCTCATTAACAAGACATACCAAAAGCGAATCAAGAATCAATACGACAAATCTGTCCACCTCGTACTTTTGCAGAAGGAGACCTAGTCCTCGTTTATGTCCAGGCTCATGATAAGTTAGGGACATGTAAGTTAGAACCTCTGTGGCATGGTCCTTACATCGTGAAATGTGTTTTACATAGAGGCACCTACGACCTAGTTGACTACGATGGAATCTCCCTGGGTGAGCCACGAAACAGGATTTACCTTAAGAAGTACTATGCATAGAACATCTAGCATGTGTGCTTTGTATACTATTGCATTTTTAGTTTGGTGTGTCTTTTTCTTTTGCGTGCTCAAGTTTTTTCCTTAGCCACTTATACTATGTCTTGTGTTTTGATGTGCATATGACATCTTCCTTTCCTATCTTTTTCGGGTTTGCGGATGGTGCTAGTTGACACGCCCAAAACGTTGTTTTTGTAGCTTGGGTCATTTACCACTCTGATGAGTTGGTGAGTTTAGGAGGTATTTTATTAGGATCGACAACTAACAACATGGCAGAGTATCATGCTGTCATCATACTTTTAACCGAAGCCTCCTCCCTAGGCGTTTCTCGCATGATCTTCAACTTAGACTCCCAACTCATGGTCTGTCAACTTAATAAAATATACGCTATTTGCAATCCTATCCTACTAGGTCTCCACTTACGAGTTTGTTGTCTTGAACGGATGATTGATTTTATCAAATACAAACACATACCAAGAGAACTCAATACCGTTTCAGATTCGTTAGCCAATTACATTATGGATCGATATCTCACACATAGATAAGGTTTCAATAAGGAAATAAATCATAAATCACATGTAAATTAAAAAACAACACATTAAAAACATCTTTTAGGCACTGTAAAAACTCAGATATGTATATATATACGGTGTGACTGAAAATGTTTGATTACATAAAAAACGTACATAGAAGGGAAAAATGTTGGGTCCTCGTGCCCATAATATCGTCATAAAGACTATACAAAAAATATCAGTGAGGTCCTAGTCGTCCCTCATCACATTATGCTCCAAGTAGCACACCACTGCATGGGCTACTCATCTCAGTAAAGAGTTAATTCTCTCAGGTACTCCCACTGTGTGTCTCTGCAAGTGCAAGGGTATGTTCTGCCTCTCAAGAGGAGGGATACCCGTAGTAAGACCACATAGGTTTGTATCCACCTCTTGGAGACCCCCTGCCGCTACTGCTATCTGAGCATCCCCGTGACACCCCAATGATGGTATCCCTTCTCGACATGTTTCTCCCCTGTATACATGATGAAACAATACATTCGTTAGAAACTCTTATATGTACCCAAAAAATAACATAAGTTTTAAAATAAAAAAACACTTGACAAGATTATTTTGGTTTCTTACCTGACATGTCCCAGTCCTCCCCTTATGGAAGAACCAAGTCCATGCTTCCCCATAAATCCACTCAGGTGTATGGAAATCCTTCTATCACGATCAATTGGTATCTCATCCAAGCGAAGAAATCACCAGTGAATTTGAACTCTGAATCTGAGCCTAACCTCAGAGACAAGCTAGTCCATCACTCCATACATGGTTTTCCCACTGGCCGTACTACTAATGCAATATTAGGTTGCATCCGAGGAATGCGTTCTAAGAATAATGAAACCAAGAATGAACCATAACCGAACTGCTTCTGCTGCCCTGCTCTGCATCTCGTAATTTGCTCCTTCACATTCTGAAGGAACCCTGCACTCCAGTTAAATAGTGTTGGCTCTAGAAACTATAAACCATAGGACACCCGTGATCTTGAAACTAGGTGTGAGCTGGTACTTCCCACTATACTTGTAATGGAAAAAAAAATGGACCGAAGAGGTAGATCCCTGATGTCTTTGATTGTGATTCTACCTCCTACGAATATAGATCCTGGGACATAATTGTTTTCCAAGTACTCATCCACAGACATGGGAAGTGCCCTCTATCTAGATAAAAATATGGGGGCCCCTCTTTTCGAGAGGCCAGTCAGGAAGTACACATATTCCAATTTGATGGTAAGAAGTTGCATCCCAATTTGGAACCCTTGTTCCACAACGTTCCATAGCCCGATCATATGCTCGAGAAGAAGAATCTCTTTCTTCATTTTTTTCATTTTGAAGAACTTGAGGAGACCGCAATTCCTCAACGCAGCTCTTGATCAAGGACTTTTTATGGTGGCCACATCATTGAGCTCATGCTCTCTTTATTTCCACTCGATCATGACTATTTCTGAAGTTGCCTGCAATCATCAACAACCAAAATTCATTAGTCACGTTTTTCGACAATTTTTGGGAAATTGAATTTTTTTTTTTTCCTCTTTCTATGAGGCCAACGCCCCCTTTATATACACATCAGGGTGCCAACACACCCTCACAATGGCCACCAGGGCGCTTTAAAAAATTATAATTCCCCCCTTCACGTTTTGAGAGAGCGTTGGTGTTGGCCCTTGACCAAGTTTTGAGGGATCTGGTCAAGTATTGACCTATTTTTGGACTTCGACAACCTATCGAAGGAGGAGAGCAAGATGAAGCGGAGATCAAGGATATCGACCCCTTTTTTGGGTCCTTTTTGGGTTTTTTGGATTATGTAACAGGTATGGGATGTCGGCCCATGGGTTTACCCATGTTTAGGACTATTTTGAAATGTATATATAGATGGCTAGGCAATATAGTGAGTGATGAATGGGTAAGTTCTAGATATATGTGATTGAAGGATTGTAAGTGCTCTGTGCATACTGTGTGAGACTTGCAGAGATAAGTGAAAGTCATTGTAAGAGGTTGTGGAAGGCTATGTTATTAGATCTACTCGAGGAGGGAGGATCTAGCGAGCTGCGCAGATCTCCTGTCCTAGGCGAAGTAGGGTTTTGAGGCTCTGTGCTTGTAACCGATTGACTGAAGACAATAAAGAAGAAGATTTGGTGGACGTAGCTCTAGGGTGGGGGTGAACCACGTAAACACTGTGTTGTTCCGCTTTGTGCTCGTCTTGATGTTTTTATAACTTCTCTTGCTAATTTCTTTGATAGAGATAGATAAATCTGCTTATGCTTTGTGCTAATGATGTGTAAGAATGTTAGATCTTATCTATATGAAGGTGCTTAGTGTTTGATATGCTATATATAACCTGCTTGTTTATGATAAAGTGCTTAAATGCATAAAGTATGAGTGAATGATGTGATGCTCTGTTCTATTTGCGCAATAGTTATTGGTTGACTATTGATGAATTGTTGATGCTAAAGTGCTCTGTTAAATATTATAATCACAGATCTGTGTCCCAACTAAGGTTGTAGACACTTGAGTCCTGCAACCACCCCTGCCTCTACCTCGGGTGAGACTTCATCTTCTTCACAGGTGTTGTCAAAAGGTCCAATAGTTAGGGTTTTTTTGGTGCATTGTTGTAGTGTTGAACCCTGGGTCTGCCCCTATGCCAAAAAATGGTTGCATTGCCGGGACCTGAAACTGTGATTGTTGGGAACTGAAGAGAAGTTTTGTGCATAGATCTACTATTGAAGTGCGCAGTATCAAACCTGAAATTGTGGTTATTGGGAACTGAGAAAGAAGAATATTTGTGAAAATATTTGACGTGAGATTGTGTAAGATCCATGCCTAGATATGTTTCCCTAGTGTGCAACATTCTAATTGATATGAGGAGATCTGTGCCAAGAAAGGAGGTCAGATATGAACAAAAGAGGTAAGATCTGTAAGCTCTGTGCTCTGATACAGGTAACAATAGTGAAAAGTTATAGATCTGAAGGCTTTGTGCTTTGTAGAAGTAAGATTAGTGGAAATTTTTGTTTCAAAAGTATGAATCTAGGTATGTTTGATAGATTCTATCCTAGCTTGAAAACTAGGGTATTAATAGATGAAATAAGATTTGATATGAATAGATCTGATATGAATAATGAAAAATATGTTATACCTATGCATAGAAAGAATGTTTGGACTAATAAGTATATGCATAATCCTAGAAAGAATTTTTTGCAGGTTAGCTACCATGATCCTAGTGCGCAGTACAGAAAAGGTTGGGGATCATTTAGGAGAAAGAGAGGATTAACCCTTTGTTACAATTGCAGAAAACCAGGACATCTTGCTAAGGAATTCCCTGGGAAAATACCTAGTTGTCTTTGTTGTAAAGCTATGGACCATGAAGTGTTGGATTTCCCTAGAATGATTGCTAAGATGGAGGGAATGAATCTGAATAAAGAAAACCCTAAGGTAGATCCAAAAATAGAAAAACCCTAGAAAGAATTAGAGAAAGTATTTCTACAAATAAGAGAAACCCTGAATGAACACTGACATGTTAGATTATCAGATATCTTCAAATAAAAAGAATTCCTTGAAGCAAGAATAGGAGACTTCGACGTTGACTGTGTTCTGGATGAGGAAACACAGGTGAATATTATGACAGAAATAACTTGGGAACTTTTAATAAAGCCTGCTATGATTCCTTCATTAGGAGGAATAGGGTTATTCAGAAGGAAAGATGATAAACCTATGTGGAGGGCTCACTCAAATACCTATGACTACCAATGGAACTTCAACCGAAGAAGATTTTGAGATTATTAAATTTATCGAGGACAACGCCCCATTTACCATGTTATTAGGAAAACGTTGGATTGACAGAGATCGAGCCAGACGAAAGGAAGAAGAAGAAGTTTTGGAGAAGAAGAAGCAAGAATTAAAATATTTCCTGACTAGAAGGATCACACACTTGATTGAAGAATAGGAGAACAAATCGAAGCTATTTAAAACTAAATACCTAGATGTCGAAGTTGCAAGAACACTAGAGGATCCACAGAAGATTGAAGTACCTATCCTAGACAAAGAAGAAGTATTATCTGGGAACCTTAGGGAAGAATATCAACAACGCGAAGTGACTAGGTCAAAAGAAGACAAAAATCAGAATGGAAAAAGGAATACAGAGACAAAGATCACTAGAAAGAAGGCTAGAAATTTAAGTAAGAAGAGATCCAAGATCGATAAGTTGCAGAAGGCTCCAGAGGGAACCTCGCAGAAGGAAAAATTGCAAAATTGGAGCTTCGCCAGGATATCAGAACAGTGACACATGGCACTTCACCATGGCAAAACAATATAGCCGTTGGGGGCATTATAATCGTTATATCAATACTCCGAATGAATAGAAATCCATTTATGGCCAGCCAACTCACCATACGACCATTGGGACCATGTCATAGTAGACATAATCGAGTTAATGAAGCCTCATACCCATTGCAAGCAACCCGTTGTCAAGTTACCTATTTATCCCACCACACCACGCACCGTGAACACTTTTTCCAATTGAGAATTTGAGCTCGCAGACTAAGTTGAGTTTATACAGTGATCATCATGCTTCTTCTCTCTATCTCATTACTGTGTCTAAGCTATCCACCGAACCTGAGATTTTTAACCGCGAGCATGTATGTCAGACGAGTTGAGCGCTGCAAAAAGAGTTGTTGTGGAAGTTTTGATTGACCTCATGACTGCAAGAGTCATGGCGATGTCTATAGGTATACAAGCATCATCCATGAGAGGATTTCCAGCCTCTGCATACATTGCTCACAGAGTAGGATCATCTCGTCCATCCGATGATAAGCGAACTAAGCACAGGGATGACTGGGATTTAAGAGTACCAATAGTACTTTGGGCCTATAGAACCACTTGTAAAAAATTAACAATGTAGACCCCTTTCAAGTTGGTTTATGGTCTCAAAGCTGTTGTTCCAATGGAATACCTGGTTCCAATATTAAGAATTTTTTCCTTTATAGATATGGATGACACTGGGTCTGTTCAAGAGAGGCTCGCGTAGTTTGTCGAACTCGAAGAAGACAAATTTATTGCAGGATTCCATCAGCAAGTACAGAAGGAAAGAGAGAAGGCCTATCATGACAGCTACAACAAGAAGAAGGCATTCAAGAAAGGTGATCTAGTGCTGGTATATGACAGTAATTTCATCAAGTATTCTAGGAAGTTCAAAATGCATTGGATAGAGCCATATGAGATCGCCCATGTTACAGAAGGAGGAGCTGCACAGTTGAAGACTTTGAAGGGACAATGGAAGGGTTGATTAGTGAATGGGAGATGACTGAAGTTGTACTATGAAAACCAGCTGCCTCGAAGCTCTAAGTAAAATCATAAGAAAAAGGGTCTAGGTACCAGGTGCAGTTGAAACTAGGAACCAGAAACAAAAAAGATAGTCTGCACAAGGAAGGAGAGGAGGCATAGAATAGAAGGAAGAGGCTGCACTGCACAGTCTGAAGTGAAATTAAAATAGACGAATCAGATATGAAGTGCCTTAGGACGAGTCATAGGTGAGTGTTGGGGGCCTGTTGGCCCTTGACCAAGTTTTGAGGGACCTGGTCAAGTATTGACCTATTTTCGAACTTCGAGAGCTTGTCGAAGGAGGAGCGCAAGATGAAGCAGAGATCATGGATCTCGACCCCTTTTTTGGGTCCTTTTTAGGTTTTTGGGATTATGTAATGGGTATGGGATGTCGACCCATGGGTTTACCCATGTTTAGGCCTATTTTGTAATGTATATATAGATGTCTAGGCAATATATAGAGTGACGAATGGCTAAGTGCTAGATCTATGTGATTGAAGGTTTATAAGTGCTCTGTGCATACTGTGTGAGGTTTGCAGAGCTAAGTGAAAGTCATTGTAAGAGGCTATGGAAGGATGTGTGATTATATATACTAGGGGAAGGAGGATCTAGTGAGCTGCGCAGATCTCCTGTCCTAGGCGAAGTAGGGTTTTGAGGATCTGTGCTTGTAACCAATTGAATGAAGACAATAAAGAAGAAGAGTTGTTGGACGTAGCCCCAGGATGGGGGTGAACCACGTAAACACTATGTTGTTCCACTTTGTGCTTGTCCTGATGTGTTTATAACTTCTCTTGCTAAGTGCTTTGATAGAGATAGATAATTCTGCTTATGCTTTGTGCTAATGATGTGTAAGAATGTTATATATGACCTATATGAAGGTGCTTAGTGCTTGATATGCTAGATATAACCTACCTGTTTATGATAAAGTGATTAAATACATCATATCTGAGTGAATGATGCGATGCTCTGTTCTATCTGCGCAATAGTTATTAGTTGAATATTGATGATCTGTTGATGCTAAAGTGCTCTGTTAAGTATTATAATCACAGATCTATGTCCTAGCTAAGGTTACAGACACTTGAGTCCTGCAACCACCCATGCCTCTACTTCAGGTGAGACTTCATCTGTTTCATAGGTGTTGCCGAAAGGGCCGGTAGTTAGGGTTTTTTTGGTGCGCTGTTGTAGTGTTGAACCTTGGGTCTGCCCTTGTGCCAACAATTGGCATTTTTGGGAAAGTTTTCTTGTGATTTTTGGGCAGCACCCCCTCCACCACTACATCAGAGCATTCTCGTGCTTTCATCAGCTTGCAAGGACATTTACAAAATCGGGCAGCACTCCCCCACTAATTCTAGAGGATCACCGAGCCCTTTTGGGCGCTTGAGACAACCCAAGGCATCAAGTTTTGCACCAAATCATTGCCTAAAAATGAAATTTGAATTATACAAATTAGAGAGAGGAAGAAGAGCACCAACCTGGTCCAAACAATGAGGAAAATAATTGACCATAGCTCTGACACCTAGCAATGCAAGATTCACCCTCCAAAGCACAAATTATCCACTCTACAAATCTTTGCACAAATGAAATGGTAAATGATATTTTTACCCCTTTTTACTATTATAAATTTCATTTTTTCCTAAGATATAGTTATTTTTGGGTTTTAAAAATATTTTGGAGGCATTATTAATACCTTGGAATGCAATTTTGACATTATTGGTAGGTTTCAAAGCAATTTTGTTTGTTTTTATCTTGTCACATTCACAAGCATAGTCTTAGTTCATTCTCATGCTAAAAAAACATAAGAACGCACCGGGTAAAATTTTATCTCTTTTTTGGATCCGCATGGATACACTGAAAATGAACCCCCTGGAGTCATATTTAAGCTATTTTTAGACTCCCTAAACAAGAAAATATTTCCGAGTGATCTTGCTTCCTTTCCCACTCGTTAAAAGGTTTGAAAGAGCGTCTTTCAAGTGGTAATTTGTCTCTTTTTCGGCCTCATGAGACTAACATTACGAAAAATGACAACACCAGAGTCGTCTTTATGTCATTTTCAGACTCTCTGAATATGAAAAACCATCTAGTTTACCTTCTCTAGACTCGTTAAACAATCATACATTGAAGGGCCATACGAGACCGAACCCTTACTTCTGCCAGTTCGTTAAACAAAGGAAGAGGTACTTACCAAAGGTGAGTTATATCGAGCATGTGTTACCCTCCTCAAGCTCGTTAAATTAAAAAGAGGTACTCGTCTATCTGGATGGGGGGAAAATTGAAGGAAGCAAGCCAAGCTATTTTTGAGAACATTACAATTAACTCTTACAGTCGCCCTTGAACACGACACTTTGTCTTTTCCCACATTTTAATCAGTTGAACCTCTGCATTAAACCAATCCTCTAAGTTTTCTTACTCCTTTGGGTAACCTGACGAAAGTCACCGTATCCATTGCATCATCATGTTTTGGTCCATGTCATGTTTCTGCTGTTATGCCTCAATGTTCAAGGGAAGTATCTGCCTTGAGAGTCAACCATCACAAATTCCTGTTTCAGTACCCGCATCATTCCATGTTCATTTGATCCACCAATTACATCTCTATGTCAGTTTCGTGTCGTTGATGGGGGATACATCAAGGCCCTGTTTCGATGAGTCTATTCCTGTCAACTTCAACATATTATCCGAGAACTAGACTTAGAAACCAGTTAGTACCTTGGGATCTGCATGCCACAATGGAAGGTCTCCTCATGTCCAACAATGGGTTTACATCATTGACATCTGATCAGATGATTCCATGGATGTTCGACTTCAACTCATCCATTCACATTCGTTTGAATGTACTAGAGTAACTTGGGAATCATTGACATCAATGGTGATTTCCTACACTCTTGTTAACGATTTACCTCATTGACCGGTAATCAAGTGGTTTATGCCATGTTCGACATCAGAACATCTATTCACATGGTTATATTCGTACTACATCGGGATCGGTAAGAAGACCTTGGTTTGAGTCATCACTCTTATATGTACTTTTCCCAGGTTGCGATGAAGTTTCTTTTGAACATTCACACATATACTGTGACATAGATCCACTTTGTATTGGTCGTGGCTATGTCTTGTCATCTCATAGATCCACTGTGTATTCTTCATGGCTACGATCATTTCAGGTCATAGGAGTATAGATCCACATTGTATCTTCGGTGGCTACACCTTTTTGTCAATATAATTATGGATCCACAGTGTATTCTATGGCGGCCATACCTTGAAAATATTTATCACTCAAGCATAGGTATGCCTACCTTGGGTTTGAAACATGTCATAATATTTTTTTGATGGTTGTGTGTAGCTTCTATCAGGTTCTTTGAATTCGTACCCTTACTTGAAAAAGTCTACAAAGTACTTCAGTCATCAGTTCTCATCTTCTAACTTCGCACTTTGGGGGGAAATCTGTTAGACATCAAAATTACTCATTATGATGATGGCCTAGTGTCGTCATTACCAATGTCACAAGTGTCGCATTTCTCCCACAAGTGTCACAAATATCATACTGTCATATTGCCTATGTCATGTCTCGGACAACATTATCAATAACACTTGCAAGACACCTCAAAAGACTGCTTTTGAAGAGGAGAAGTCATTTGACAAAGAGTGCAAGTATTTTTCCATGGAAAAAGCCACTCAAAAATACATTTTGGAAGACAACGCTCCCCTATACACTGTTAGGGAGTGCCAATGCTTTGTGACCTCTTTTGGGGGAGCGTTCCAACTCTCTGTGCCCCATTCTAAAGGAGCGCTGGCCCTTTTTGAGTGATTTTTTTGATTGTTGAGAGAAATCATGGAATAATCCCTTCATATCTGGAGTTGGTTGGATTTAGATCTAAGTTCAAGGCTTGACATTAGGGAAGATCCACAACTAAAGGAGAAGAATCCTCAACGTATCCAAAAAATCTCTTAAGTGGTTAGGCCTCTCCAAGCCTATATAAGGAGGCCTCTTCATGGTGAAAGAGGAAACATTGTAAAGCATCAAAATTATGATCTCATAAGGGAGATATCATTGAATTATCTGTTGGACACACCTACCACACTTAGAGGGGGGGTGAATGAGTGTGGGGCTCTTTTTCCCAAAACTTCCCTCTTGCACAAAAACTCATCAATTAACATTCAAGATTTATTCATTACCCATTGTTGTCATTTATAACCAGTTATATGTGAGCACATATCAACAACATATATCAACAATATATCATCAACAAGTCATCACCACAATGAACACAAAGAACACAAGATGTATGTACAATTTTATTTTTATTACGGACTACAATCCTTGGGGTTTATCAGCAACAACTGAATAGAGTACAACTCTACAAGAGAACCAGATCTATATGAAAGACTCAGCTTGCATTCTCAGCACCAACTGATATGAGGCAACAATCCTCAACAGATATCAATCTGTACCATAAACAAGAGCATCAACCATGCACCGACCTGTGCCAAACAACCTGTAATCAACTTGTACCATAAACAAGTGCATCCAACCATGTACCAAGTATATACCAATCATGTGTCAACTACTCATCAACAATGAATCATCAATATGCACCAACATCATCCACTATACACCTCATGTATGTGCCAACTCATCAACTGCTTGTCTCAACCATGACTAGTTTTGGATTAGTCAACAACCCTAACTTGAAATAATCATAAATTTGTACCTGTACTGAATAAATATATGAAACTGATATACAATTTTCTTTAGTGTGGTTTATGAAATTCCTCCAAGTGGCACTACTTGGAACCTCTCAGAAAAGGCGTTATAGAAAAAATGGCATACCTTGCTGAATTCTGGGTTATTCTAGAGAGCGAACTTGTAGAGCGTGCCCCACACAAATTTTTTTCTGAATAGATCTGAAACTGTTACATAGCATACTACAGACTGTAATCTAACCAACACAATTTGTCTCATTGAAGTTGGATCTGTTATGAATAAGTTATGACGTTTTTACCCGAAACACCTGATTTTGACTAGTTTCAGGACTAGCCACAAACCCTATTTTCCACGGAGTGTAACTCCCAAACTACAAAGACCCACAAGATGAATTTTTAACCACATATACTTGGCTATGTTTTC